>PVKP010028982.1:0-29496 GCA_004027715.1 Plecturocebus donacophilus
CTTGGTGGGTGGGCCCGTGACCTGGGGAGTGATTGGAGGCCGTGACAAGGGCAGTGACATAGAGGAGGGTGGGCTTGCATGTTGGTTTTGACTGGGGAGAGAGTGCCTCTGAAGGACCCCTGTGCATGCAGCCCTGGGTGAGGTGCCCATGGGGACCCAAGACCTTGCATTGCAGGAAGCAGACACGGATGACCACCAAGGGACACTGGGGTTCGAGGAGTTCTGTGCCTTCTACAAGATGATGTCCACCCGCCGGGACCTCTACCTGCTCATGCTGACCTACAGCAACCACAAGGACCACCTGGATGCCGCCAGTCTGCAGTGCTTCCTGCAGGTGGAGCAGAAGGTGTGCACCCCCAGGCAACGCGGGGCAGCCAGCAGGCCACACCTTCTGTTCTCAGCTTTGACTGAGAGCTCAGGGTGGGGCAGATCACAGCCTGGCATTTGAGAGTCCCCCACATTGGCTTTAGTTTTGATATTACAGGGTGCACCCTATGGGGCAGCCAGGCAGGTGGGAAGGTCTGTGGTTTCTCCTCCAGGGGCCTCTGAATGGCTCGGTCCTGACCGTGGACACCCCGCGGCCCCCAGCTTGGCCATGCTCCTGGTTTGGTGTTGAGCATCTTGTGAACAAGGGTCCTGAGGCCCAGCCTTTGAGGCCCGCCGCTGTGTTCCAGCCACACCGGTCTGGCTGACTCAGCGCCCTAGGGCACTGGGCCCACCACAATGTCCATTCAGCCATTTGTCCAGCAGATACTCAGATACCTCCTAAATCCCAAAGGGGCATGCATACCCATTTATCTAGACCCCAAGAAGTCCTGGCTATCCTTAGAGACCAATGCCAAGGCCAAGTGCTCCCTGGATGCTGCCCCACTGACCAGGGACCTACTGTCCAGAGGTTTAGGGCTCTGGCCACCTTGTCCCAGGCCTCGGCAGGGAATGGGTACCCCGTGTCCTGGTGGCAGGAATTGCAGGTCCAGCCAGGCAGTGGACAGGAAGGCCAGAGCCCCAGTGGGGACAGGGCTCCATGGGAGGGGCTCAGCCTGCATGTGGCCACCCTCAGGCCTTGCAGGAGAGCAGGGATAGGGCAAGCCTCAGGGGCCAAGATGCCCTGGCCTGGAGCTGCTCAGGGACCTCCACTCTACTGGCCACGTGGACTGTCAGCCTCTTGGTGATGGTCTGAAGGGGAGGATGTGAGTGGCAGAGGGGCCTTGGGAAGCCCAGGTGGGGCCTGGGTGGGTTTTACGCAGGCTCTCATGGCAGTACCCCACCCAGAGCTGGGCTTTGGGGCTGCCCCTGGGCCTGAGCTCTCAGGAGACACCCACCTGGCTGGTGCAGCTTTCCAGGCTCCATCCCATGGCAGCTGCTTCTCCATCCTGCAGGCACAATGCCCAGGAGGCATCAGAGGCTGGCACCAGCCGGCTGGACCCCACTGTGCCCTGGCCACCAGGGGTGGCACCAGCATGTGGCTGTGGGTGGCTTGGCTTCAGACAGTAGGTCCTCTGTTCCAGTGAAGCAATGGTGGGACCGGGGCCTGAATGGGGGTGGGCAGAAGCGACCCTTCCCTCCCTGACCTTTGTCCCAAGCCTTCTGGAACCCTCCCTGCATTCAGGAGCCAGACAGAGCCCTCCAGCTGGTGACTGGTGCCCTTGGCTCAGACCCCTGGTTGCTGGGCCTCCCAGAGGCCCATAGCTGGCTCTGGGCTCCCCCACCTCTTACCTCACCATGTTCCCAGGGACCTCCAAGAAGCCCCGCCAGTGGGGTGGCAGCTCCTGGCCTGGCTGCACCACAGGGCCCTGGAGGTCCCTCGGCCTGTGATGCCTGGGGTGGTCTGGGCTGGCCCGGACCCTGGTGCTCAGCTCTCCTTGGAGGACCAGTGTGTGGGGGCTTAAGCAGACAGCGGGAGGAGCTGGAGAAGGGCTGCCTGTGCCTGCCTTGGCATGAGGGTCCTCACTCTCCTGTACCCACCCCGCACACAGCCTCTGCTCCATGCCAGGCCCACATTGGGCTACAGCTCTCGTACCAGTAGGGTGGTCCAGCTGATGAGGTCAGAGGCCCCTCCGGTGCTGTCAGAGTCTGCAGTCAGAGCAAGCATCCAAAAACCATGTGACCCACAGTAGTCCCAAGTCATGTAGCACTGGGGGTGGCTGGCCAGTGTCCCCACCATGGCCATCCCTGGTGTGATCGGAGATGGCCAGGGGACAGCGGTGAGGGGAGCTGGCTGATGGACAGGAGACAGCGGTGAGGGGAGCCGGCTGATGGACAGGGGACAGCGGTGAGGGGAGCCGGCTGGTGGACAGGGCACAGCGGTCAGGGGAGCTGGCTGATGGACAGGGGACAGCAGCGATGGGGAGCTGGCTGATGGACAGGGGACAGCAGTGAGGGGAGCTGGCTGATGGACAGGGGACAGCGGTGAGGGGAGCTGGCTGATGGACAGGGCACAGCAGTCAGGGGAGCTGGTCGAGGCTCTCCCAGGCCAGAGATGGGCTCCCTGGGCTCATGCCGCTGCTCTGGCCTAGATGACGGGTGTGACCCTGGAGAGCTGCCAGGACATCATTGAGCAGTTTGAGCCGTGCCCGGAAAACAGGAGTAAGGGGCTGCTGGGCATCGATGGTGAGTGGGGCATTGCTGTCCGCCTGGTGGTCCTGGGCTGCTGGGCGGGGCGCTGCCGTCTGCCTGGCGGTCCTGGGCTGCTGGACGGGCAACGCGGGCCCAGCCTGTGGGCTGGGATAGCTGCTGTGTTCCGTCGCGCTGGGGCAGGTGGCTGTGAGAGGAGGCTGGGGATGGGCTGACACGGCCCCTACACCATGCCTTCCTCAGGCTTCACCAACTACACGAGGAGCCCCGCTGGGGACATCTTCAACCCTGAGCACCACCGTGTGCACCAGGACATGACACGCCCACTGAGCCATTACTTCATCACCTCGTCCCACAACACCTACCTTGTAGGGGACCAGCTCATGTCCCAGTCACGGGTGGACATGTACGCCTGGGTCCTGCAGGCAGGCTGCCGCTGCGTGGAGGGTGAGCTCCGGACCATGGGCTGCGGCCATGGGCTGCCATCTGCTGTGGGAGACGGGCTGCCCCTGAGGAGCCCCTGGGGGTCTCTGGGCAGGGGCTGGGAAGGCCTCTTCTGTGTCCCTCTCTGAGCAAGGGGCCAGGCCCCCTTCTGGCCGGAGCGCAGCCTGCCTGGGCTCACTGTGGCCGGGCCCTGGGGCTGACCGAGGTCCACCCGCCTGCAGTGGACTGCTGGGATGGGCCCGACGGGGAGCCCATTGTGCACCATGGCTACACTCTGACCTCCAAGGTCCTCTTCAAAGACGTCATCGAAACCATTAACAAATACGCCTTCATCAAGAATGAGTGAGTGGCTGGGCCTGGGCGACTGGCCCCAGAGGTGGGCAGGGGAGTTTCTCCAGGTTCTGGCTCTTCCCGCCACAGCCACATGTCCTTTCTTCGGGGGCAGTGACTGGTGACCGGGGGGCTGGTTTCATTCTGGCAGCTCTCATTGAGGAGAGAGGGATGGGGGAGGGAGTGGCTGCAGGTCCAGGCGGGCACCTCACAGGAGCAGCTCATCTGCATGCCTGGTGCCACCTCCTGGTGCCAGTGCTCACGGTGGCAGTGGCTCCCACACCTGCCACCCCTGAGAAGCCACTCTGTATCCAGACTCAATTTGGTGTCACTTAGCCGAGACTGTAGACACCATTGAAGAACATCCAATTTAGCTTCTGGAATTAGAAGACCGCCTCCCCGTGTGGTTTGAGTTACCTTTGAGTTCTGGCTACACAAGGCTCGCAGACAGGCAAGGAGCTAATTGCACGAAGGAAGTGAGGAGAAGCAAGATTGATTGAGGAAAGAGAAATAGACACGTCTCCTGGAAGAGCTGGCCCTTCCTGTCACTGTCTTGCACCAGCCCTACCCCTGGGTCTGTAGGTGGGGAGGGCATTGCAGGGCATGGGGGTGGGGACAGGGGGAAGAGGGATGAGCTGGGAGGAGCCAGGGGCCTGCTGGGATCTCAGGACAGGGTTGCACCTCATGACCGGCGTAATCTGTGCAGGCACAATGTTCTCCTGCAGGCCCTGGGCCTCAGGCCTCAGTCTCTGGCCTGAGAAGTGGGGATAGGAACCCCTGTGCCCCTGCGCCCTGCCTGCCCTCTCATCACGACTTGCTCATCTTTGCTCTGGTTCATGCTCTCTTGTTCTGGACCATTTCCGTTTTCTAAAAGAATCATGGCTGCCTTTTGGTAAAAGTCCAAGTAAAATGTACACATGGTTAAAAATGCAGCTGAGAAGCTTGTAATTAAAAGTCCCTGCTACACTCCCCATTCTGCGCTGTGCAGGTGATAACCATCTTCCACCAGGTGGTGTGTGCCAGGCTTATGTCTCCTTCTTTATGGGGCCAATGTGAGGACCCCAGGGCCATTCAGAGGACAGTGTCCCCAGTATCTAGGTCAAAGGGATTCTATTTCCTAGTCTATCTATTGCTCCACACTGCACCTTGATTTCATCCACATCATTTTAAAACCATGACTTTTCAAATGTTCCTTTTGTTTTCCTGGAGTTTCTAGTTGCCTTTGTTTTTTTCCGTATTGGGGAAAGAAGCTCATACGGTCTTTACTGGCCCCTAAGATTCTCCCAGCTCCTTTCCCACCCACTCAGTTGCTTTTCAAAGCCATTGATGGGTGGGCCACCTCCCAGGGCTGCTGGTAGTCACAGCTGTCCTGGGTTCCTGGTGAAGACCCCTCCTTGCTCAATGGTTTAGGTGACCTGGGATCTTGCAGAGGTGGGGCCTACCCATCCTCTAAGGCCCTGGCCTCATCCTGCTCCTCTGCCTTGGGGCCACAGGTACCCAGTGATCCTGTCCATCGAGAACCACTGCAGTGTCATCCAGCAGAAGAAAATGGCCCAGTACCTGACTGACATCCTTGGGGACAAGCTGGACCTGTCGTCCGTGAGCAGTGAGGATGCCACCACACTACCCTCTCCACAGATGCTCAAGGGAAAGATCCTCGTGAAGGTGAGTGAGCCCCTGCCCTCCTGGGACCAGCTCACGCCAAGTCTTGGGCCTGGGGCAGTGCCCTGCTCCAGATAGGCGGGGGTGTCATTCCATCTGTGGGCAGATTTGGGGGGCTGAGGGCTGGCTGCACCCCTGGCCCGGCCTCCATCTCCCCACGGTGGCCACTCTGTCTCAGGACCTCCTCATGCACATCCAGGCCTTTCCCTCCACGCTGCTGCGGCCACAGGGAACTGGCCGGTCCGGCTCCTGCCCTGTGGCTGGATTCCAAAACTGAGCTTGAGAAAAGGCCCCTTTCCTTGGCCGTGGCTCCTTGTGGGTGCTGTGTACTGGCTTCCCGGCGTCTTCTCCAGGGCCCCTCCCATCGTGCTCCTCCTCCCCCAGGGGAAGAAGCTCCCGGCCAACATCAGCGAGGATGCGGAGGAAGGCGAGGTGTCTGATGAGGACAGTGCTGATGAGATTGACGATGATTGCAAGCTCCTGAATGGGGATGTGAGTGGGGTGGGGGCGGGGCGGGTGGGGCTGGAGCCTGCAGTTCCCAAGAGCAGCTGTCCGTCCTTGCTGTTGGGGCGAGTTGGAAAGGGAGGCATCTGGGACGGAGGGACATTAGGGCAGATGTGCACAGTGGCCCAGGGCCTGGGGACCTCGCTGCCCAGCCACCCCTCTGTGTGAGCGCTGCAGGCCTGCCTGTGCCCAGGTTCAGCTCCCACGTTTGAGCTGACTCTTGGGTGCCCTGCCCTGTTGCCCCTCAGCAAGTGGGGGCAGCACTGGGGGCCAGGTCCCATGCCGGACTCTACCCCATTCCCCCGGCGCCTGGCACGCACAGCTTCCTGGCCTTTTCCCCACCAAATCTGGCCGGAGGCTGGGTGGCCAGTGCTGGGCTCACCTCCAAGCAGCGCCATCTCTAAGGCTGGCCCTGATGTGGGGCTCCCAGCAGCAGTCACCCCCACCGAGCACTGTTACTGTGTCCCCGCCAGGGCCGGGGCGGGGGCTGCGGAGTCGGGAGGGTCCCGTGCAGTGCTTGGCTTGGGGGTGCCACACCTCCTCTCCCCCGGGCACTGGTCTGGGGCTGCTGTGGTGAGGTGGCAAATGCCGTTTCTCCCAGAGGGGCCGGGCATGGGAAGATGACTGAGCAGCTTCACTCCGGGCCACGTGGCCAACCATTTTAGAAAGCCCTGAGGCAGCAATCCCTCTTCCTGCCTGGGGTGCGCGTCTCTGTGTGGCCCATGTGATGGCAAAACCCAGCTCCATGGTGCTCCCAGCTTCACGCCCACTCCAACCTGGCACTGGGGCAGCTGACCCCCAAGGCCCAGGCCCTGCCCTCAAGGGTTCCGAGTTCATCAGGGCCACCCAAGGGCCGCACGGGCAGGGAAGGGCATCCAGCCCCGCTTGGAGGCTGGCGTGAAGTCTGCCTCTGGCACTGCCATCTCCTGAGGCACATGGCGGCCAGTGGTGAGACTCCAGACCCTGACCTCCCAGGCCACAGGGCCAGAGGCCACACAGGCTCTGCTGGGAGCCCATGGGCAGCCCTGTGCTGCTGGCGGAATCAGGTGGGCCTGGGTTCCTGTCCTGCCAGTGGCTGCCTGCAGGCCCGAGGTGAATCACACGCCTTCCATGAGCCTGGGGTGGGTGGAGTGCTGTGACCCTGGGGGTCGTCGCCACCGCTGCTCACAGGGCTGGGGGCAGATGCCAGCAGGCCGGCCTCTGGCTCCATAGGCATCCACCAATCGAAAGCGTGTGGAAAACATTGCTAAGAGGAAGCTGGATTCTCTCATCAAGGAGTCGAAGATTCGGGACTGTGAGGACCCCAATGACTTCTCTGTCTCCACACTGTCCCCATCCGGAAAACTCGGACGCAAGGTGAAACCCCTGATGCCCACAGGTTCTCCCCCTGACAGCCAGCCTGTGGGGCGGTGAGGGCCCCAGAACATGTGGTGTGTGTACTCACAAATCTGCACACAGCATACTTTGGTACACACCTCTGCACACACACCTGCATACATGCATACCCACGTACCAGCGGGGTCTCAAAGCCCAGCCAGTCCTGGGAGCTTCCCAGCTGGGGGGACAGGACTGCCCTCCCTGCCTATGCCCCCGCCTGGAGCTGGTCGTGGCCACGTGGGGAAGTTTCCACGTGGAGCGAATGGCCCGTGGGGGCTGTGACGGCAGATACGGTGGAGTGTGTGTGGGTGAGAGGTGCCAGGTGGGGCTGGCAGGTCCCACAGCCTCCGTGCAGCCCTTGAAGGAGCCAGGAGCCATGGCCGGTGGGTCCTGCAGTCCTGCAGTGGGTGAGGCTGGGTGGGGAATGTGGGTGGGCCCTGGAGACCCTCCACAGGGGGACAGTGCTGCTGTGCACCAGTGCTGGGGACTTTCCTGGTACCTGGAGCGCCCTACTGTGCCCTGTGGTGCCGGCTGACTCTGCCTGTCTCCAGAGAGACCTTGCTGTTTTCCTAACCCTCAGGGAGGGTAGGAAGGTGACTTCTCCCGGGCCAGGTGGGTGCTGTGTCCCTTTCCTTCCAGGAGCAGTATTTTTAGACCCGGGTTTGCGTTTCCACCCACGGCCTGTGTGTGCTCGGCACAGCTGGCACGGCAGGAGAGCTCGAGGAACATGCCCTGTGCAGGTGGTTCTCGGGTCCCGAGCCGACAGGCGTTCCTTTATTTTTATCACGAGGTGTCTGGGTGTGGGGAGAATGGCCATCTGTGGCTCCCTGGGCAGCCAGCTGGGCCTGTGCAAAACCTGGAAATCCATCTTTGGGTCCAGGAGAGTGGTCCCCTGTGGACCTCACGTCTGAGTGGCTGCTGGGGGTGCCTCTGCTCAGGGAAGGCTTCCTACAGGAGGAGGAGGGGCTCAGGCACAGCCACTAAGGCTGGGGGAGGATTGGGGGTCCCGCCCTGGTGAGATGCACTCCCTGCCGGCGGGGGACACACACCAGAAGAGTCCCAGAGCCTTTGGCACAGGCAAGGGCGGGGCCGGTCTCCAGGCCAGGCCGGACACATTCAGCCCTGGAGCTCACTGGGGCGAGGCCCAGGTAAAGGGGGTGTCTGTGCGTTAGGGGCCAGGGGGATGGCACACCCCGCCGAAGGACACTTGTGCCTCTCTGTCTCCCTGGGCTAGGTGGCATCCCCTCTGCCCATGAACCTTGAGGACATAAGGCTCTTTTCGTGGGCCCCTGAAGCCTGGGGACAGCAGGAATGGGTATCTGGGGCAGAGAAGCTGGATGGGTAAGGAGGGGACCCACCCACAGAGATCTGGGCACAGCCCAGTGAGTGTTTATGCTGCCAACAGCCTCGCCCCACAGGGACCCTCTCCCCACAGGGCGGGGCTGGGGAGTCTGCTGCTGGCTGAGACCCTCTGCCCCCATCCAGGCCGCCTCCCCTCCTGGCCTTCTGCTGGCCACAGCCCCTGGGAGCGTGCTTGGGTGTCGCTGTCTCCTGTGTGGGAGTCCCGGGGTGACGGCGAGTCTGGCCGTGTAGTACGTGCTGTGTCTGTCTGCCCATCTCCTGGGTCAGCACATGCCTCTCCTTGGCCATGCCTGGATTGACAGGCGCTCGTGGCTCTTGGTCACTGCGGCATTTTGGGGATGTGTAAGGAGCTGTGAACCGTGGTGGCTCTGACTGGCTCCAGGCGTGCTGTGAATCCGGCTCCCAGCGCCTCTCCCGGCAGCTGTGGCATCAATAAATTAAGAGGAAACTGGGGCTGGCTTTGCTGGAGGTGGAGAGAGAGGAGCATCTCCGAGAGCCAGCAGGACCTGGACAACCCGGAAGCCTTCTGCCATGGTGCACACGGGGCCTTGGGTTCCGGCCAGTGCCACCTGGGAATGGGAAGGTCCCTTGGCCACTCTGGGCCATGGGAAAGGCCATCTGATCCTATCCTGGCTCCCTCTGAGGGTGAAGGAGGCGCAGGGCACACACCCAGGCCAAGGAACCCAGAGCGCAACGAGGCTGTTGGGAGCTCCCCAGCCACGTCCGCAGGACTGAGAGGCCGCCTGGCACGGGGCCTGCCATGACGTGTGTCCTGATTTCCAATGTGCCCAGCGAGGAAGTGTCCAGGCGGGCGCCGGTCCAGGCTGGTGAGGCCAGGGAGCAGGAGGCGCTGTTGGCTGTGGCACGGCTGAGTGCCACGTGTCTGTGGTCGTGGGAGCATCCGTGGGTGTGTGAGTCTCGTGTGCTGTGGGTGTGGTAGGGATGTGTCCAGAGGTGTGGGCGTGTGCAGGGGCGTGGCCGTGGGTGGGTGCTGTGTCCGCCTCTGGTCGAAGCCCCTCTAACAGGGACCCTGCTGCGGGCCCACGGCTTCGTGGTGTTTGAAAGAAAGCAGCCTCCTGACGGGTGGGGACAGGATGAGGGATGGGAAACCCTCCTGAGAAGAGCTGGGCAAAGTTTTGGGGGTGTCTGTGGAAGGGGCTGCAGGGGTCAGGGCTGCACGGGCTTTGCTGGCTCCGTCGGGAACGAGCAGTTTGGATGCGGCCCCGGGTTGGGCGGGGGCAGGGAGCGGAGCCCCACTGTGCCTGCTGCTTGCACAGCAATCGGAAGGCTCACGGTGGCGTCCTGGGGTTCCCGGCTCAGAGCCCCCCTCAGGGAGTGCCCACCTGGAGCTGTTTGTCTGATGAGGTGATACCTGCGTGCTCTGGGAAGAGGCCCGGGCAGGGGCAGCCGGGCCGAGGAACGCTCGTAAAAGGGTTTCGTAAGCAGCCCTGGCCGAGGAATATTCCAGACACACAAATGCATTTATTATGCAGTCTCCACTGGTGGGGAAGAAATTCAGAACTGGGAACTTAATAAGTTTAAGACAACACAGGAGGGAGACTGAGGCGGCGTGAGTGAACGCTCCCCCCCCACGGCCTTCCCCCCAGCAGCTGCCTCTGCACCGGGGTGGACGGGGGACAGCACCACGGGGGCTCTCCAGCCGGGCCCGCCCTGCCTTTCCGTCCCGCAGGCCTCGCTGGAGTCCACCTCTTGCAGGAAGGCCTCCCTGCCGGGTTCAAGGCTGGGCTCACCCTGTTCCTGTCTCTCCCCTGGACTCAGAGCAAGGCTGAAGAGGACGTGGAGTCTGGGGAGGACGCTGGGGCCAGCAGACGCAACAGCCGCCTCGTCGTGGGAAGCTTCTCCAGGCGCAAGGTCTGGCGCGGCTCCCAGCCCAGGACCCCCATTTGGGCCCAGCGTCCTCCCTGCTCCCAGTGCCCCAGTGGCCCTTGCGCCCCAGCCAGAGCAGGTGGGGGTCTCCTACAGCCCCCAGGGTTCCCGGCCTGGCTTGCAGGATCCCCTCTGAGTCTTGGGCTGAGCCGTCAGCTGTAGGTGCCAGTGGCTGGGCCAGGAGCCTGGGCTGGGAGCTGGTGGGAGCAGGGGCCTTGCTGGCTCATTCCCTCCTCTGGCCCTCACTGGCCCTCGCCCCAAGCTCAGGTGCCCTGTGGCCGCTCTGAGAGTCCGCCGGAGCCCAGGTCGAGAGGGCACTGAGGGGGCCTTGGCAGGTGCAGCCAGGTGGGATGGATGTGGGAGGCCGTGGGGCCCTCCCTAACCCCCCAGCCTTCCCCAAGGCCTGGCCTGGGCCAGAGGCCCCACAGCTCACACCTCCACCCCCCGCACAGAAGAAGGGCAGCAAGCTGAAGAAGGCAGCCAGCGTGGAGGAGGGCGATGAGGGCCAGGACTCCCCGGGAGGCCAGAACCGCGGGTAGGCGCCCTGCCCCGGGGAAGGCCCTTCGCGCTCCTGGGGGTGTCGCCCAGCTGGGCCCTTCTCTGGGGTGACCCCATCGTGGCCATCCTTGAGCCGGGCGGGACCCACCCCTTTCCCAGCCCCTGGAAGCAGTGGGGTGTGGCGGGGGTGTGTGGGGGGCAGGCTGTGGCTGTGGGCAGTGGGGCCAGGGCGGCCGAGCAGGTGGCTGGAGGGCCCAGGTTCCCATGGGCCCAGATGCCGCCAGGCCATCAATCTGAGGCCTCGGCGCCTCCTCCTCCGAGGCCCCCAGCCTCATGCCTTCCCCGGGGGCATCAAATGCCCCTGCCATGAAGTGGCCCCTGCTTCCAGTCCAGCCAGGCTGGGTTCAAGGCCCAGGCCCCGTGTCTGAGGCTTCCCTCAGCACTGTCTGGGGGCTCTTCTGGGTCTCAGACCTACAGGCCCAGCTCCCACCCTGGGCTCCCCCACCCTGGGCTCCCCCACCGCCCACTTCCTCCTGTTGACCCCTCCCTCCTGTCAACCCCTCCCCAACTTCCATCCCCCAGTGGCTCCTCCGCTCATGTCGCCTGGGCACAGCCCTCTCCTGTCCGGTCCATGTGCCAGCCGGGCTCTGCCCTGAGCACACATCTGATCCACATGCCCGGGCAACCCGGGGGTCCCCTTGGACCCCTGGCCTCCTCTCCACATAGTGATTCTAGGCCAGACCCAGGCCCCGACCCTAGCTCTCCCTGCTCAGAACCTCCCAGAAGCCCCCACACCTGCCACGCTTGGCAGGCCACGCCCTTCTCTGCACATACACAGTGCCTGGGGCCTCGGCACCTGCTGGCAGCTCCGAGCCAGCTCACGTCCCACGGCACTCAGGTCTCCACGGCCTGCGGCCCAGCCTGGGGTCTGTCTCTGAGGGTTCAGGGGCTACCGCGTGAATGAACGAACCTGCCCGAGCCCTGTGGCCCGTCTCACGGAGCTGGGTGCCAGGCTGGCCCTGAATGGGAGGGGTGCTCACCCCCTGCCACCTGCCACAGGACGGCACGGCAGAAGAAGACCATGAAGCTGTCCCGGGCCCTCTCCGACCTGGTGAAGTACACCAAGTCCGTGGCCACCCACGACATAGAGGTGGCGGGTGAGCGGCTCGGGGACCGGGGCCCACGGGTGGAGCCTCCCCGTCCCCACCCCTGCTACGCTGCGGGGCGCCGGGCGAGCTCCAGGACTCGGCGCCTGACGTCCGGCCCCGGCGCCACAGCGGCGTCCAGCTGGCAGGTGTCGTCCTTCAGCGAGACCAAGGCCCACCAGATCTTGCAGCAGAAGCCGGCGCAGTACCTGCGCTTCAACCAGCAGCAGCTCTCCCGAATCTACCCCTCCTCCTACCGCGTGGACTCCAGCAACTTCAACCCGCAGCCGTTCTGGAACGCCGGCTGCCAGATGGGTGGGTGCGGGCATGGCACGCTGGGGGCTGTGAGGTGGGGTCGGCTTAGACGGTCCCTGAAACCTGGGGGCGAGCAGGGACGCGCTGGGGCCTTGGTTCTATGCTGGGCTCTCTCGCCCTTGAAGCCTCCACACCCCCAAGCCCTGCTGCCCACACCAGGCCGACACTGACACTGGGCTGGCACTGGGGCACGGTCCCTAAGACCTCGGGGGGTTGTAGGAGAGGTGGTGCAGGTCTGTCCACACGGTCCCAGGGACACCTGCCTCGAAGCTGGCTGCACTGGCCCCGGGGACGTCCCTCCAGGATGTCAGACCCCAGTCCTGCACGGGTGCAGGCCTCGGGCATATCAGGGGGACGAGGGGCAGACGGCGGACCCGCAGCAGCTGTGCAGGGGGTGCTGGTGTGTGGTGGCAGGAGGCGGGGGCGACACGCCTGGAAGGTCAGGTGCTGACCCGGACAGCCTTATGTCCTCCTCACAGTCGCCCTGAATTACCAGTCAGAGGGGCGGATGCTTCAGCTGAACCGAGCCAAGTTCAGTGCCAACGGCGGCTGTGGCTACGTACTCAAGCCCGAGTGCATGTGCCAGGGTGAGGCGCTCGGACGCTCAGGGCTTGGACGGACCTCCTGGGTGTCCCCAGAACAGATACTGGAGCCTCACAGGCTGGCAAGGGGGTGGGCAGCTTTGTCAGGGTCCCCTGAAGGGTCAGGCCGGGACGAAGCTCCCAAGACACTGGGGAGGTGGGTGGGGGCACCCTCCTTGCTGGGGTTGCAAACGACGGCCCAGCTCTGCAGGAATCCAGGGACAGAGAATTCGGGAGCCCGGGCCCCAAGTGGGATTCACGGCAGGACTTGCCTGAGGGGGACCCAGTGCCAGCGACCCAGGCCCCCTGTGCCCAGCCCAGCTTTGGGTCTCAGGACCTGGGACTGGGCTGGGCGTTTGAAGGAACCTCGTCCCTCCGTTGTTTGCCGTGGATGAGTTCCAGCTTGCCCCGTGGCCCCGGCTCCTCTCCACCTCTGCCCTTGGCTTGTCCTGCTCAGAGTTCTCAGACTGAGTGGGCCCCAGGGCACTGGCACCAGAGACGCCACCCCACATACCCCCAGGGACCCAGACCCACCCACAGAAGCCGTGTGTCCCCCTCGGCTCACCCATGGGAGGCCTGGGCTCTGTCCCACGTGCTGCGGTGGCCACAAAGGTGACCCCCACTCGCAGCCACCGCACCTGCCCCCCGACGCATCCCCACTGCACTGCTGTCCCCTCCCTCACCTGGCACTGGCTTCAGTCTCCGAGGTGGGGGCTGGGAGGGGGCTGCTGGCAGTCATGCGCCAGCGAGTGGGGGTCTTGCGGAGGGCTGAGCCACTGACCCCATGCCTGACACCCTCTCAGGTATGTTCAACCCCAACTCGGAGGACCCCCTGCCCGGGCAGCTCAAGAAGCAGCTGGTGCTCCGGATCATCAGTGGTCAGCAGCTCCCCAAGCCGCGCGACTCCATGCTGGGGGACCGCGGGGAGGTAGGGGCCGGCCCTGCACAGGTGGGCGGGCAGGTGGGCATGGCGATGGGCCTGATGTACCCCACGCCTTTGCCCCAGATCATTGACCCTTTTGTGGAGGTGGAGGTCATCGGGCTCCCCGTGGACTGTAGCAAGGAGCAGACCCGCGTGGTGGATGACAACGGTGAGGCTCGGGGCTGTGATGGAGCCAGGGTGGGTGATAGGGCCTGCTCGTCACTGGGAGGGCACTGTGCCCCGCGGGCAGGCCCCAACACCAGTCACACCACTGACAGCAGCCTGAGGCAGGGGGGTCAGGGCTGCCTGCTGTGCCAGCTGCTCCTCCAGACCTCCCTTGGTGACACTCCTGGGTGCCACTCCTCTGCGGGTGGGCGCTCCAGGAAGCAGTAGCGGGAGCGGTGTGGGCCGGGGCCTCCAGGCTGGAGCCGTGCTGGGCTGGGCCCTGCCCGTGCGACACTCCTCCTGGCGCGGCCTCCAGGGTTCAACCCCACCTGGGAAGAGACCCTGGTGTTCACCGTGCACATGCCGGAGATCGCACTGGTCCGATTCCTCGTCTGGGACCACGACCCCATCGGGCGTGACTTCATTGGCCAGAGGACGCTGGCTTTCAGCAGCATGATGCCAGGTGGGCAGGGGTGGCTACGGTGCCCCCCACACTGGCCAAGGCCCCGGGGCAGGGCAGACACCCTTTCCCTTGCGAGTCAGCATCTGCGTGGGTGGGCCTGGGCCTGGCGCCAGAGACAGGAGCTGAGGACGGGAGGAGGGCTGGCCTGGGGCTCTGTGGGTCAGGCTGGGGCACAGCCTATGTGGGAGGGATCACCCCCAGGAAGAGGGCTGAGGATGGGATGAGAGCCAGCCTGGGGCTCTACGGGTCAGGCTGGGGCACAGCCTATGTGGGAGGGATCACCCCCAGGAAGAGGGCTGAGGATGGGATGAGAGCCAGCCTGGGGCTCTGTAGGTCAGGCTGGGGCACAGCCTATGCAGGAGAGGTTACCCCCAGAAAGAGATCCCTGCAGGCTGGTGCGATGCCAGTGGGCTTCCTGGAGGAGGTGAGGGGTAGTACTGGGCCCACAGGAGGCAGAGGTCCCTGGCCTGGGCTTGTTGGCTATATTTGGGGTCTTGAGACCTTTAAGTAGAGTGGGTTGGTGGGGGGCAGAGCAGGTCGGGGCCCTGGGAGGCTGACACCTCATGACCCCACTGACCCATGCTGCTCCAGGCTACCGGCATGTGTACCTGGAGGGGATGGAAGAGGCCTCCATCTTTGTGCACGTGGCTGTCAGTGACATCAGCGGTAAGGTGAGTGTCACCCCTGACCACTGGCCATCGTGGGGGCGGGCTGTGCCAGCCCTTGTCCCATACCCCGCCCCGTGTGTTCCCAGGGCTGGCTCCTGAGCGCAGGCAGTGAGGTCTGCAGTCCCTTCCCCCGGCCTCTGCTTCTCTACCTGCAGGAGGGGGTGCTGGGGGGCCTGGCTCCTGAGCTGCCAGTGCTCACCTCTGACCCCAGGGCCGGCGGTGGGAGTCTCAAGCAGGGCGGGGCCCCAGGGCCCTGTGCCACCAATGCCTGTCTCAGACTCTCTTGGGGGCCTCGCAGGCCTCACCCCACAGTGTGGCCACCTGGCTTCTCAGCATGGACCGAGCGGTGGCCCTCCCCCCCACCCCCTCCCCTCGCTCACCGCCATCCCTCTACTTCTGGCTGTCACATGGAGGCAGCTGCTGGGATTTCCCCGTGACTCCACACCCAGCATGTGTGTCCCCGGCCTCAGCTTCTGCAGGAGGGGTCGGTGCCGGCCCTGCTGCCCTGCAGAGCTGGCAGCCCTGACTCTCAGCTGGGGCCCAGTGCCCTCTGGGTCCTACTGGCTATAGCTGCACACATGGCACGAGGGGCCTGCCCAGGCCCAACCCTGACTCTCTCCTGCCATCCGGCCCCCGCCGTCTCCCACCCATCCGCTCCTCGTCCCCCAGGCCGCGGGGCTCCCCACACGGCGCCGTGGCCGCCTCACCCGCCCTCTGTCTCTTTGGTCTTGCAGTCGGCTTCTCTATGGCCACAGTCTACTTTTAGAAGCGCAGCTCTGTTAGGAGCCTTGAAGGTACCCGGCGCTCCTGCATGCCAGGCCGTGCCCATTAGCATCCATGACTCCTAGTAGCATTTGGAGACTGTCGCTCATGTGCCATGTATCATGACATGGTTCCGGGGGCCCTGGCCATCCCCAGCCAGAGCGGCATTTACGAGGCAGATCCAGGGTCCTGCTGGGCGGCCGCCTTCTCCCGGCCTCCCGTCCCTCAGTCCTCCCTCCACGGGCTCAGTCCCTTCCCTGGTCGGAGCCTGCTGGAGCCCCCGCTGTACCCCTCCCGCCCCGCTCCTTCTCTCTGGTGCCCCCACCTCGGCCCCTCAGGCTGATGGTTCTGAGTCCCCCTCCTGCTCCCTCCCTGCCTTTGCCAACCACGCCCAGTGCCTGGATGAGGTCACCCCCGAGGCCGGTGCTCGAGCCGGAATCCCGGATCTGCTTCTAAATGGCTTCCCAGCCACTGTGACCAAATTGCGTGGATTTGGGATCTTGAATCAGGAAGCTGATTCAAGTGCTGGCCATCTGAACGCATCTGCCCAGAGGCACCCCTGCAGGGGCTGACCCACCTGGGGGCCTGGGCCACTCTGTGCGCGAGCACGGCTCGTCATGGGGGCTCGGTGGGTACTGCTGGTCTTGGGGCGTCTGGTATGTGAGGGCCCCTCTGGCCCCAGCACCCTGGAGATGCAGCTGCCTCGCTCTCACCAGCCGCTCCACTCAGGCAGGGACCTCCTGGGCCCAGCTGTCCAGGAAGACTGGCTGTGACCTGGTGCTGGCAGGCGGGGAGACTGAGCTCATCTTGGCAGGGCTCAGGGGGCAGCGAGCCAGCTGTGGGCCTTGGGGGCTCACACGGACAGAGGACAGGGCAAGATCGGAAAAGACTGCCCAGGAGAGTTCAGGAAGGCTTCCTGGAAGAGGTGGCACCTCCCCGGGCAGGAGCTTTGCCATGGGGTGGGCAGGACAGGGGCTGGGTGAGCGGGCCTCCGTCTGCACCTGGCTACTCCTGAGGGCAGGGAGACCCAGGAGTCTGCTCTCTCCTGTCTCCGGCTCCACACCAGTGCCCCTGCCAAACCGGAGGCTGCGGGCCTCTGGGCAGGTGCAGGCCGCGACGGGCCAGGGCCGGGCTCGAGGTCTCTCCTCCGGAGGAAAGGACCTTCTCTCTGTGGCCCTCAAGGGCCCCACAGGCCCTGCACAGCTTGGGAGGGGCGGGTTCTGCTGAAGGGTGGGGGCGCCATCTGTCCTTAGATCTGCAGCAGTCACTGTCCCGGCAGAGCTGCCCCAGGGACCCTGCTCCTGAAGGCCCTGATGTGTCGACACCCACCAGCCTGAGGCAGCCGGCCCCTCGCACCAAGACCCGTCTGTGGCGCGGTCTGGAGAGCTGGCCCCGGCTGCAGCGGCAGACGGGCTGGGCGCCCTGGCACCAGCTATGTGGGCCCCTTCTCTTGCAGGTCAAGCAGGCTCTGGGCCTAAAAGGCCTCTTCCTCCGAGGCCCAAAGCCCGGCTCTCTGGACAGTCATGCTGCTGGCCGGCCCCCGGCCCGGCCCTCCGTTAGTCAGCGGCTCCTGCGGCGCACGGCCAGCGCCCCGACCAAGAGTCAGAAGCCGGGCCGCAAGGGCTTCCCGGAGCTGGTCCTGGGCACGCAGGATGTGGGCTCCAAGGGGGCGGCAGACGACATGGTGCCCCCCAGCCCCGGCCCCGCTCCGGAAGCCCCGGCCCAGGAGGGGCCCAGCAGTGGCAGCCCCCGAGGTAAGGCGCCCGCTGTGGTGACAGAGAAGAGCCTGGTGCGTGTGCGGCCCCCGCGTGCACCAGAGGGCCCGGGGCCTGCTGGGATGGCCGCCACGTGCATGAAGTGTGTGGTGGGATCCTGCGCTAGCGTGAACACTGAGGGCCTGCGGAGGGAGCGGCCACCCAGCCCGGGGCCGGCCAGCAGGCATGCCGCCATTCGCCAGCAGCCCAAGGCCCGCGAGGACTCGATGGGGGCCCCCTGCAGCGGCCTGGACCCTCGAGCTCTCTCGGGGAGAAGCAGAGAGGCCCCCAAGGGTCCCGGGGCCTGGGGGCAGGGTCCAGGAGGTAGCGGCTCCATGTCCTCGGACGCCAGCAGCCCAGACAGCCCGGGCAGCCCCGAAGTGGGGGCCCACTGGCCCGAGGGTGTCTGCAGGCAGCCGGGGGCCCTGCAGGGAGAGATGAGTGCCTTGTTTGCTCAAAAGCTGGAGGAGATCAGGAGTAAATCCCCCATGTTCTCCGCCGGTAAGCCCCGCCTCCTGCCCCGCGTGGTCCTCCCGCACGCCCCTGGCATGGCTGGACCTGGGTCACCTGCTGCTGCTTCTGTGTGGACAGCGTCGCCCCATGTGCTCGTGGCTGTCTCCGTGGCACTCTGCTCCTTGGCTTGCCTGTGGCCTGTCACCCCAGCCCTCCTGTGTGACCTCGAGGCCCTGGGACTCGGGTGGAGCTGGTTTTCGGCCCGATGGGCTGGGGCTCTTGGCAGGCGCTGCTCCTGCTGAGGACCTGGGCCTGGAGTATGGCCTGACACGCTGGGCCCCTCCTGCTGGGCGCGTCCCCAAACTCACCTCCCGGGCTGGTGACCGGCACGGCCCCTGACGCCCCTCCTGGGACTGGGGGTCACTTCCCATCCTGTTCCTGCCCCCCACAGGGCAGGCTCCAGGGGTCCCTACCGGGAAGCCTGATGTGGTACAGCCACAGGGTGCCTTGTGTGCCGGGACGCCTGTGTGGAGGGGACTCCCTGGGCCCTGGGCCTTGTTGCTTCGGGCTGAGGCGTCCCACCATGAGGACATCGCCATAGCCCGGAGGGAGGGACAGACAGGGAGCGCGCCCCGCCCTCCCCACCCCGCCCCTCCAGCCCCGCTGACCGAGCTTTCCTTTCTGCCCCCACCCACGCTGCCTCCGTAGTTAGGAACTGAGAGCGCGAGCAACAGGTAACGGGGCCCAGCCCCCGTGTCCCTGCTGTCCCAGTCCCAGGAGGGCCCCATGTGTGGCACAGGGCGTGGACTGCGCCCTAATAGCAGCAGGGTGGGGACAATGAGTGTGCCGGGGACGCCTCGGGGCGGGGCCGGGCCCTGGGGACTCCACCCTGACCCGACTCTCCTCTCGCCTCTCGCTGTCTCCCTCTCTCTCTTCTGCTCCTCCCTGTGGCTCGTCCTCTCTCTCCCCCCCAACCTCCCCACAGACACCCGCCCCCTCTCCATGCAGCGGCCGCTCCCTGCACTGTGCAGCCTGGAGACCATTGCCGAGGAGCCCGCCCCAGGCCCCGGTCCCCTACCACCAGCGGCCGTCCCCACCAGCTCTGCTCAGGAATGGCCCCCGTGCCCCACAGGACCCGGAGCCAATGTGGCAAGCCCCCCAGAGGACCCTGAGGAACCCCAAGACAACAGGCCGAGGGCATGCCATGGCAGGGGCCCTGGTGAGGCATTCGAGGGGGCCCCCGGCAGCCAGACAGACGGCAGAAGCCAGCCCCGGACCCTGGGCCCCCTGCCCGTGATTAGGAGGGTGAAGAGTGAGGGGCAGGTGCCCACAGAGCCCCTGGCCGGGCCCTTCCCAGCCCCTGCCGTGTACTCCGATGCCACGGGCAGTGACCGGCTGTGGCAGCGGCTGGAGCCATGTGGCCACCGAGACAGCGTCTCCTCCTCCTCCAGCGTGTCATCCAGCGACACCGTCATCAACCTCTCGCTGCCCAGTCTGGGCCTAGGCCGTAGCCGAGAGTGCCTCGCTGGAAGCCCCGTGGGACGCCTGCCCCCCAGGCCCCACTCGGCTTCAGCTGCCCGCCCAGATCTGCCACCGGTGACCAAGAGCAAATCCAACCCCAACCTGCGGGCGGCCGGCCAGCGGCCTTCCACGCCTGAGGACCTGCAGCCCAGGCCCCTGGCTCCACGGATGCCTGGCCTCTCGCTCCGGCCACCCTGGGGCCGCCTGTCCCTGGGGAGCCTGCAGGACTACCCCGTGGCTGCCAAGTCCAAGAGCCTGGGGGATCTCACTGCAGATGACTTTGCCCCCAGCTTTGAGGGTGACTCCCGCAGCCTGAGCCGCAGCCTGGGCCTCCCAGGAGGGGCGCGACGGGTGTTGGGGCCAGGGGTAAGGCGGGACACCCTGACAGAGCAGCTGCGCCGGCTCACGGTCTTCCAGCAAGCGGGAGACATCACGTCTCCCACTAGCCTGGGTGCGGCTGGGGAGGGGGTGGCGGGGGGTCCCGGTTTTCTGCGGCGCTCCTCCTCCCGCAGCCAGAGCCGTGTGCGCGCCATTGCCAGCCGCGCCCGGCAGGCGCAGGAGCGACAGCAGAGACTGCAGGGCCGGGGCCGGCAGGGACCCCCAGAGGAGGAGCGGGGCACCCCCGAGGGCGCCTGCTCTGTGGGCCACGAGGGCAGCGTGGATGCGCCAGCTCCCTCCAAGGGAGCTCCGGGGCCAGCATCTGCAGCTGCAGAGAACCTGGTCCTGCTCCGCCTCTGACCCTGTCCCTGGTGGGAACCTGGGTGGCTGTGGAGGCCCGGGACGGGGCGGGTGTTTCATTTGCTCAGGAAACGGGGCGGCCAGGTCCCCAAAACTGTGTCCCGGCTGCCCTCTGTGTCCCCTCGGCCCCTGCCCCAGGGAGTAGAGGCTAAAGCTGCTGGCCCAGGGCCCACAGGAGGGGGCTTTGCAGCTGCCCCGCCAGGCAGTTTTCCTGGCGTTTTAAGATCTATACATAGAGAAATATTTAAATTTTTAGAAGCAAAACTTACACAATATTAAAATGATACTGAGTCCCTTTCCACTTTTACCTGGTTTTCCACCCTGGATGTGTGTGGTGTGTCTGCCTGCACCTGTCCTGGGCCCACCCTGGGACACAGCTGACCTGGCCACGGTGCACGCTGCTCAGGACACTGCCTGGGCCTTGCCCTGATGCCCGCGCCCACCTTCCTCTGACCACGCCACGCCCTACCCCCGCTAAGCCTCTGTGAACTCCCAAACGCAGTTGGGATGAGCATGCTTGCCAGCACGGATTGGCCTCCCGCGCCACTCACCAGCTGCCCATTGGAGCCTGCACCAGGCCCAAGGGACACCCCAAGAAAACGCCTGGCCCGTCCTCAGAGGGCTGAGCTGGAGAGGCTCTGGGGTGGGCTGCAAAGCCCACTCCTCAGGCACAGGCCCTGACCCCAAGCCACAGCAACCCCGGGCCCTGGCAGCTGTTCTGAGGCCTCAGAGCACGGTGGTTCCAGAAAGGCCCCTCCTGGGAGAAGCTGGAGTGCTGGGCGCACCCCGGGGAAGCCTGTGCTGCAGCCTGTCCTCTGCCGCCCCAACAGTGGGAGCAGGTGTGGCGCACCCCGTGGCCAGGAAGTCAGGGGGTGTCCTGCCCCGTGAGGCTCCGCCACCTGCTGCTGCCCATGGGCCCGCCCAGCCCACCACCCCGATGAGCGCTGCTCTGTCAGGGTGTCTTGTCTCACCCCTTGCTGTGTCCCACCCGGGTGGGGCCCTCAGGAGGTTGGGCATGGGGCCCAGAGCCTAGGGTAGCTTTGGGAGGGGCTGCTCTGCCCTCACCATGTTCCTGCACCGGCAGAATCTTGGGCGGCCACAGGAATCACTACCCCAACTCAGCCAGGCAGAGGGGCCACTGGTACCACCTCCCCCGAGCCCCACCGGCCCCACCGAGGGAGCCTGGCCAGTTGTCTCATCCTTGAGCCCTGGGCCATTTGCACATGGGCAGCTGCAGCCCCACCGAGCGTGGGGATGAGATGGGCTGGTTGCCTGGGGCCCAGGGCAGCACCTGAGCCTGAGGAGTCTCAGCTCTGCCAATGGGACTCACAGAGTTCCCGGGCGGTGACACTGACAGCACGTGGTGACCAAGGCCTCCCGATGAGCCCTCGAGTGGTGCCATGGGCAGGGCAGGGCTGGGGGAGCCAGCTGGGGGTCTGCAGGAGTGGAGGGACTGAGGGCCGGGGCCAGGTCCTGTCTTGAGGAAAGCCCCGTCAAAATGGCCATATTAGGCTGGGTGCTGTGGCTCACACCTGCAATCCCAGCACTTTGAGAGGCCAAGGTGGGTGGATCACCTGAGGTTAGAAGTTTGAGACCAGCCTGACTAACATGGCGAAACCCCATCTTTACTAAAAGAAAAAAAAAAAATAGCCGTGTGTAGTGGCGGGTGCCTGTCATCCCCACTATTCTGGAAACTTAGGCAGGAGAATCACTTGAACCTGAGAGGCGGAGGTTGCAGTGAGCCATGATTGTGCCACTGCACTCCAGCCCCGGTGACAAGAGACCCTGTCTCAAAAAAACAAAAAACAAAAAACATGTTGAGGAAACAAGGCAGAGCCCTCCTGCTCCAACTGGGGTCACAGAGGCTGGGGGCTACCCAGACGCACAGGGGTGCCTGGTCATAGGCTGGGCAGCCCCTTGGGCAGGCAGGCCCTGTGTGGGGGTGTGCAGGGGCTCCCGAGCTGGGCTGAGCCCTGGTGTGCTGGTCCCAGGTCTTTTCATCCAGGCCTCTGTGCACCCCACCTCCTAGGCATCCTGCCTGGGCCAGGATCTGGCCTAACCTCTGCAGTGAGCACGTCCCCCAGTGTGGATGGACTCTCCGGCCCTGGGGCCGAGCCCTGTGGGTGTCAGGCTGGGAAGACGCAGTGCTGCCACCACCAGCCACGGCAGGGCCAGGACGGGGCAAGAGCTGGAGGGGCTGAGTGGGGTCAGGGGAGGCCACACAGGGGCAGGCTGGGAGGGCCTCCCTGGCAGAAAGCGGGACTCCAGGAGCGGGCCGGAAAGTGATGAGGGCCGACAGGGGTCCTGGGGGCTGGGCCTCTGCCCTGGGAACCCAAGGGGAGGAGGAAGCTGGAGCCAGGCGGAGCCAGCCTCAGGACAGCCCAGCTGCCAGGACAGGGGCCGCCTTGGTGGCCGCTGCACAAGGGCCGGGCCTCAGGCCTTAGGCTCCACGTGGACTCCAAGGGCAGGTCATGAAGAAACACCATAGTGGGGGCCAGAAATGGCCACTGGGCACCTCTGGGCAGGCCAGGTCTCCATGGGGGAGCCCCCGAGGGGCTTTAGCCTCTGTGGGTTCCAGATTGCCAAGCAAAGCTGTCTGGAAGGGGTGCAATGCCAGCCCCCTCCTTGGCCTAGGAGAGCCTGTGCTTGGGAGTCTCAGTGAAGCTTCTCCATCTGGGGGCCCTAGCAGGGGGGTTGGGGGGCAAAGTGGCAGCTCAGCCTCCTCAGGGCCTGCCCAGCTGCTCAGCACTGGGAACAGCTCCTGCAGAGGAAGCCAAAACTGGGCCTGTAGCCAGCCCACCCCTGCCCAGCAGGGGCTCCGCAAGCTCTTGCCCCTCGTCTTCTCTACATGGCTGTGTGCGGCCTCAAGCCCACACCTGGGCTGAGTGGGGAGCCTGGGGACTGGGAGGGACCCCCAGGCACCTAGTAGCTTCCAGGGGCCTCCCTGCCGCTCCCCACAACCATGCCCACCCTGGCCACAGGGCAGGGCCCCAGGGAGCCTGGGCCCAAGGCTGCAGCCACAAAACACACGTGGCTCTTCGCACTTCCACACTGGGCCTGCACCAGCGCCCGGCTGGCCGAGAGCCCCTGAAGGTGATGGACGCCAAGGGCTCCTTCCCGTGGCTCTTGAGTCAGCAGTGCTGCTCAGCACCCACACATCCCGCAGCTGCAGGGGGAGGGTGCTGGAGGGACGAGGCCTGCTGAGTTGGTTCTTCCTGTGGGGAGCGAGTGGTGGGACACAGGACCCGGGCTGCCAGGAGGGAGTGGTGAGGGAGCGGTGACACGCAGAACCCGGGCTGCTGGGAGGGAGCGGTGAGGGAGTGGTGACACGCAGGACCTGGGCTGCCGGGAGGGAGCGGTGAGACACAGGACCTGGGGCCAGAGTCAGCGGGGCGGCCGGTGCTCCCTGCCCATGAGGTCTAGAAGCAGCCACAGGAAGGGCCTCGCTCTGGGCTTCCCCATGGGAGGGTCAGGAGGGGCCCCTGCTGCAAAAGAAAACAGCACAGGCAGCTGCGGCCTCTTTTAAAAACTCTATTTGGTGCGTGCCCATGGCACTGCGTCCCGCCAGACATACCTGTATACAGCTCTCTGTTTATATATATATATATATATAAAAGGTCTTTAGCAGTTAAATAGACTCCAACACGAACGTCTCCCAGGACAAAACTGTGCCTCGCCTGGCGGCCGCGTGCACCCCTCAGACCGGGGGCGTGTGCCAGGTCACAGCAGTACAATATAAATACGTTGATTCGAACGCAGTCTCCCTGTGGTGGTAAAACACATTCCTGACAAGCAACGAGCGGAACAGCCGGGCAGCTGTGGCGCCTCACTCGGCCGGGACCTCGTACTTGAAGATGACGCTGAAGAGCCGGCCGCCCAGCCGCTCGGCCAGCCACGCGTTCTTGACGACGGCCAGCTTGAGGCTCTCGCAGCGCAGGGCTGCGTGGTAGTTGGTGTGGACGGCACGGCCCATGCCTTCGATGACCACCAGGTCTGCACCACGCTCCCGCACCAGAGCGGCCAGCCCCTTATCCAGGCGGCTTCCAGGAGGAAGGGGAGAGTGAGACTGGGCGAGGGGACCCCAAAGCCCACTTCCCACAGAGTGCAGCGACCCCTCAATTCCCCGACTTGGGTGCCTCAGCCCGGAGCCTCCTGAGAGCAGCAGCTCCTGCAGGGACGGCAACTGCGGCCTGCAAACTCCGCCCCAGATCTCCCACGAACACTAGGGACTGACTCCTCCGCATTTTCACGCTCCCGTCCCCCTGCTGGTGAGGGTGGGACTGAAGCACAGATGAAGCCTGCACTGGAGAATCCCACCAAGCAGAGCGGACCAGCGGCTTGGCACTCAAGAGCCTGCTCGTTTAGGGGGTTCCTTCCTCCTCTGCAGTCAGGACAGACAGTGCCACACGCAATCGACTAAGGGCCTCCAGAACCACAGAAGCGGGCCCTGCAACTATGCGGGACGTAGAGTGACAGACACCAGGAAGTTGCCCAGGTCATCCCAGCTGAGTGGCCACAGGGACGTTGGCCCCTCCTGCCTCAAGTCCCCCAACCCAGCCCAGGTGGAGCCCCCGCAGACCCTGAATCCATCCAGCCTCCCAGGCCACCTTTGGGGATGGATCTCTGTCCCCTCCTGAGGTCAATGCAGGCCTGAGGTCAATGCACGCTGGAGAGGCAGCGGGGGCAGGGCTGACACGGGTGTCCTGCAAGTGCCTGGGTGCACGGCGCCAGGGGCGGGGAACAGGCACAGGCTGCAGGGTTACCTGAGGTCGAGGCACGGGGAGCTTGAGCCCGTCTGCACCAGCAACAGCCTCTCTTCCCGAAGCGCGGAGCTGCGGACACCAGGTGGTCAGCGCCTCCAGAAGGGCCCCTGGGAAGCTCCCTGTTGCATGATGATCCCCACGGCCTGCTCCGCCCAGCTGGTGCCCCTCCCTTCAAGGCCCCCCAGCACTCACTGCACGACAGGGTCCATGCCTGCAATGCGCTCGGCCACGATGAGGGACTCGCTGTGGGTCACATCGTTCAGGGCGGGGCCCGAGTTGCACGCCAGGATGACCTGCAGGAGGAAGGCCCAGGCTCTTTAAGACCCTGCGCCGGCCCAGCGGGGCCCTGCGTGCTGGCTGCCTCTCGAGTGGCCGGGCGGGGTGAGGGTGCTGTGCTCAGCGGGCCTGGCCAGCCGCCTGTGGCTAAGGTGCAGGGGCCCTGCCTGACCCTGCTGCTCTGCGGCCTCTGAGAGGCACTGAGCCGAGGGGCCGAGCCGGGTTCAGAGCCTGCCCTTGGGAACTGCCTGCCTCCGATCGGCATGACATCACAGCCCTGAGCCTCCCTGCTGTGAGCGCCCTCCAGGAGCCTGGCATCAGCCCTGGGCTTCAGTGCACGGACCCTCCCAGCATTCGAGGGCTCTGCGCTGCCCCCCATGCTGCCGCCTGCACCTACCTGCTGGGGCCGAGGAGCCCAATGGCCAGAGGCCCACAGCGGCGCCAACCCCACCAAGAGCAGAGAAGCCCAGGGAAGGGCCCCACCCCGGCGCCTCGCACTCACCTCCGTCCCTCTAAGGAGTAGCTCCCTGACAAAGGGGAAGACTCCCAAAATGATGTCTATTCCACTGTTATCTGCGAAAATTAAGGCACATTTATGAGGGGGCCCCTGTAAGACAAAACCAGGACGTTCAGTTGGGAACAGGCGCAGCAAGCCAGTCAGACCCCGCCCCTGCCACCCGCCGAGTTGCCCCACGGGGCCTGAGACCAGGGGCTTCAGGGCCCCGAGACGCCGGGGACAGGCTGGCCTGCAGGGGCAGCGCCTGTCTCTTCCAGCGGGGCTTTGTGCTTAGGGCCGGTGACCTAAGAAGTGGCCAGGCCAGGAGGGGAAGAGTGGACCAGGGGACACGAAGACACTTGGCTCGAGGGACTGTGAGACTCTAACAGGTGGGGAGGGCCACCCGAGGCAGCCCACGTCCACTTCCCTCCAGTGAACACCCCCTGGGCCCCACGCGGTGTCCGCAGGGGCAGACGCAGGAGGCCCCTCCACGTACCTTTAATCTCTGAAGCCACTTGCTGTAGGAATCCACAAGCCAGGGTCTTTCTGAGAGAGAGAGAGAGGGGGACATGAGATTAGCCTGGTGCTCAGGTCAGGGGTCAGGTGTCTGTCTCTCCAGGAAACAAGTTCTCCCTGACCCCCAAGCCCAACTGACGGAGCCGTGAGCCGCAGGCATCCGTACCTTGTAACTTCCTCTTCGCCTCTTCAAACCCAAAGTGGGGGTCGGACTCAAGGACACTGCATGGAGGAGAAAAGAAAGCTGAGAAAACAGAAAGAAACCCTCCACCCATGTGCCAACGCGGAGACCCCAAGCACTCCCAGGCAGAACAGGCGCAGTGTTCCTGACGCGCGGCGATCAGCGGAGGCTCAGGGCCGCCGAGGGAAGGTGTGAAAGAGCACAGGCTGTTTCTCAAGGTGGACCTGGAGCCGTGGGGTCAGGGAAGCGTGTCGGTGTGCTCGTTGTCTGGTGCCCGCGTGGGTGGGGTGAGGAGCCCCCAGCCACAAAGCCAAGCCCGCAGGTCAGGACCGCCCTCACGTTCCCAACAGGCTTCAGGAGGGGCCCATGTCCCAGAGAGGCAGCCATGATGGGGGCGGCGCTCTGACGTCCACGTGTGAAGACACGAGTGGGACCCAGGGAAGGCCGGGAACCCAGGCGTCTTCCCCGAGCCTCACATGCAAAAGCAGGGGCCACGAGAGGTGGTGCGGCTGCCCAGGGAGTCCAGGGCCTGGAAGCAGCTTGGAGTGAAGGCAAACGGCCGTGGGAATGGGCCACTGCCAAGACTCAGAGCCCGAGACGGCGCCACGTGCTGTAGAAATGTGCCTGCCCCACAGGCCGGTCTAGGGAACGCCTCTGCAAAGCACCCTCCGAACACCACATCAGGAATGTTTAATTCCTACCACACGTAGGAATCACGAATTTCAATTGTGACAATAGAAAATGTGCGCAGTGGCGCACGCCTGGAATCCCAGCACTTTGGGAGGCCAAGGCGGGTGGATCACTTGAGGCCAGGAGTTCAAGACCAGCCTGGCCAACATGGTGAACTCCCATCTCAAATAAAAATACAAAAATTAGCTGGGCCTGGTGGCGCACATCTGCAATCCCAGCTACTTGGGAGGCTGAGGCAGGAGAATCGCCTGAACACGGGAGCTGGAGGTTATAGTGAGCTGAGATGGTGCCACTGCACTCCAGCCTGGGTGACAGAGTGAGACTCCGCCTCAAAAAAAAAAAAAAGGAAAGAAAACATCAGTCCTGAATTTTGAATCCACACTCCTAGGCCTCTGCTGCACCTGTGCCTGAAGGAGCCTCCTCAGAGCCCAAGTGGGGACAGACAAGGGCGTGGGCCCCGGCACAGCCCCAGGGCGGCTACGTGTGCACTCTCTGGGCCCCAAAGCCCCGAGCCACCAAGTGCCACATGACCCCCAAGGGACCCACTCCACCTCCTCCAACGCGAGCCTGGGGCAGGACGGGGACCCACAGGCTGCAGAGCCCGCCCTGAGCCCACGGACACCTACTCAGATACAGCTTTGGCCCCCCAGTCGAAGACATTCCCCGCCAGGAGGCCTTTCACCAGTGCCAGCTGCCGCTCCTCCCAGCCCAGGGCGTCCAGGGAGCGCACGACCCCGGGGAAGCACCTCAGCGCCACGCCGTTCTCCCGCTGCTTCACCTGCGGAGGGCGCCAGACACCAGGCCTGAGTGGAGACGCAGCCTCGGCCCGCAGGGCAGGCTGTTCCCCGCTCTCTGTCAGGCTGTCTCTCCAGGTCCCCAGCAGAGCGCCATCCTGGACCCGGCCCGTTCCACATCAGCCCCTAAGCGTGCGCTCAGGCCCCACCAGGATACCGCCAGGCACAGCATCTGCGGAGCCCAGGGGCTGCCGCCAGCGCGCAGCTGCACAGGGCTCTGAGGATGAGGCCCAGGACAGCTTCAGACATGACACATGACAGAGCAATGACCACAAGGGGAGGAGGCCATGGCCCCACAGGTGCCCACAGCCCTGGCCTCTAAAGCCCTAACACCCAGACTTTCCCAGTCACGAGGCTGGGTGTTTGAGGGGAGGGGAGGAGAGGAAGGCGTGGCGCTGGCCCCTCTGGGAGGGTTTGGGAGGGGCCCACGCTGCTGCGGCCACCGCTGCCTCCTGGCAGAAGGGGCCAAGAAGGGCTGTGGCCACCAGACTTGGGGAAGCAAGACAGATACCTGGAAAGGCCTGGCTCAGAGGGCTCCCACTGCCCAGCACATTGTCGTGACAGGAGGCCTCCAGGCACTGTCCAGCCTTCTAGGAGGGGGCAAGGGTGGCCCAGGGGTCCAGCCCCTGCCCATGAAGGGCAGGCAGTCCCCAACCACAGTCCCCCACCCTTGCAGACACTGGGAGGCCCTTAGCTCCCGCAAGCAGGTGGCCTCTCTCAGGTAAACATGCCCAAACAGGGCTCACACCCTTCTTCTCTCCTCCCGTCGCCCCTCTTCTCTCCCACAGGGCGGCTCCGAACACAGTTCCTCAGCAGATGCTGCCAACAGAGGCCCCTGCTAGTGTGGAGTCAATGCCAGAGTCGGGCCACTACCAAGCCTGTGCAGCCTCAGACAGGACACCCTGAGCCAGCGGGACATAGGACAGGATGCCCTGAGCCAACAGGACGGGACGTGGTGCCAGGGGGATGGGGATGGGACGGGAGGTACAGCGGGACAGGCACGGGGGCACAAGGAAGGCCTGGGTGCGCTGCACTTACTTTGGAGTAGGGGTCGGGGAAGTTGAACTCGTTCAGACAGTGCTCCCTGGTGTCCAGCAGGCTGCGCACAGTCAGGGTCCCATAGGCGCTAGGGACAGATGTGGCAGAGGGTGCTGAGCAGGGCAGGCTTGCCCGGTGGCCGATCACCCACCCGTCTGCACATCCTCGGTGGTGCCACAGACACCCTGGAGGAGGTGGGAGCCCTCTGAGCCAGGCCTTTCTAGGCAGTGCCAATGCTGCTTGAGGTGCAGCCGGAAGGCACTGTGCCATTGGGGCCCACCCCCACCCCCAAGCCAGCCCAGGTCAGAACGCCAACACCATGGGCACTTTCTCAGAGGTGCAGGGGCCCTCCGAGCAGAAGAGACGGTCACGCACCAGGATGCCGGACACTTACAAGGGCTGCTGTCTCAGGGTCTGCAACTTGTTCCAGTACTTCTGCCGGAACTTCTCTGCCCTCTCGGCGGCATCCACGGAATCCGGCTGGCTTGCCACTGCGCGCTTCACTACCTGGCAGCAACAGGAGGAGGGGTCAGCCAAGCGCTGGCCCTGCTGCTCGAGAAGTCACCACACATGACAACAGGGGGCCCGGGGCAGAGTGGGGGCCGGCTGTGGAAGGC
>PVKP010028983.1:0-29610 GCA_004027715.1 Plecturocebus donacophilus
TCACAATTTGATATCACTTCCTCATTTTCCAGAACTAGACTAGGCACCCCATTCAGCACTTCTGAGGCTTTGATTCACTGTCTTTCAATTGCCTGCCTGTGGTATCCCTGAGGACTGAGATACTGACATGAGGGCAGGACTGGAAAGGCGTGTTCACTCTGTAGTCACTGAGTGAATGAGTAAATCGTAATTTTACCTCCCCATTTTCTCCTACTCTTCTCTAATCTCCCATTCTTTGTCATCCTCAACTACCTTCATAATTGGAAAGATAAGAGAGTTGTTGAGAAAAAAACGCTAGGTTTGGTTTCAGTGTCTCCGAAGTCCTAACTCTATTATTGTACTATCTGTGCCACCTTGGATTCAGTTTCTTCTTCCACATCTTTCAGGTTTGTTGTGAAGGTAAAAAATATGTATTAGAAAACAGCTGATAAACTTGAAAGTGTCACCCAACTATAAAGCATCATTCAAATGTAAAGTACGGTCAACAGTATTCTTTTTCCATATCAACTAGTTGACTACAACACCTGCTATGTTTGGATAAAAGTTATCATCAAATTTTTTTGTTGAGATGGAGTCTCCCTCTGTCACCCAGGCTGGAGTGCAGTGGCACAATCTCAGCTCACTGCAACCTCTGCCTCCTCGGCTCAAGCAGTTATCTTGCCTCAGCCTCCCAAGTAGCTGGAATTACAGGCACCTGCCACCATGCCCAGCTAATTTTTGTATTTTTAGTAGAGACAGGGTTTCATCATATTGGCCAGGCTGGTCTCAAACTCCTGACCTCAAGTGCCTCAGCCTCTACCTGCCTCAGCCTCCCAAAGTGCTGGAATAACAGGCATGACCCACTGCACACAGCCAAAAGTTATCACCAAAATCTTTTGAGGCTTTGACATACATCATATTGAACATATTAGTCAAGAACATAGGCATAGATGAAAGATGACTGTAATTGGTGTCACAAATATCTGGATATTGGAAATCCAATTCAAAAATCAAAAAGGTGGCTTACCTTCACTGGGCCCAAGGCTGTGTTCCCATGCCTCATACTCAAAGTTTTCTGGATTCTAAACCTTCCTTTCATTCAACCTTATCCTTTTGTTGCTCTCCAGATAAATACATTGTGCTCTCTGGCCAGTACGTATTGTTCCTGTGTCCTGCCTTTCCCTTTATCCGATATTATTAATCCCAAGTACACGTCTTCCACTGTGATAAGTTTTTTCCACTGAGTCACACACACAGTCCACTCACCCTGAAGAGTGTATTTATATATTCATTCATCTCATACGCATTTATTGGCCTCATGCTATGTGTCAAGCATGGCCCTGGATGTTATGCAGAATACCAAAATGAGAACTGCTCCTCCTTCAGAGGAAGGAGCTTACAGTTGATGAAAGAAGAGACAGACTGAACACACAGCTATTACTTGATACTGAAAAAGAAAAACATCTAAAGAGATTGGATCAGTGCACTATGACAGCATGAAAGAAGGGGCAGTCAAACCAGGCCTTGAGGAAGAGGAACAAAGAGAGATTAAGTTGTTCTGTGCAAGGAAAAAGTCTGAGCCAAGGAACAGGGCCCATATGGAAAACCGTAAGTGGCTTAGCATAGGGCGTGTGGAAGGATATAGTAGGATGTCAACCTGACGAAGTTAAATAAAAGGCAAACAGATGTTTCTCATGGCCATGAGATGTATACAACTATTTTCCCCAGACAAGATAAACATAGCCCTAAAGTATACTGAAGGGGTAGCAAAATATTAGTAAACATTCATACATTCAATATGTATTTACAGGGCAACCATAACTGAGACTATGCCAGGGGCTGGACATAGAGCAGGAAGCAGGGAAGAGGCTCTTGCTTTAAGGAGCACAGCAGCCTGGTGAAGAGACTGATTGACTGATAAATAGGTAATTACATTACAGAGTGGCAATGCTAAATACAGGGTGCTAACCCATGGGAAGCCAGCGTGGGAGGGGAAGTACCGTCCAGAAACCATGCTCCATGAGGAAAAAACTGGGGTCTTCTCCCAGTGATAGGAAAGAACCTGGTTCATAGTAGATATTAGATAAGTATGTTGATTGAGCAAATGAGTGAATGAATGACTACAGCATCAAGTTTCATCTTATTTTAAACCATAAGAATGAATACAAACAGCCAGATGAGCTACTACAAGAAGGTAGCCTATCTAAAACTTCCAGAAATACTGACAAGACAAATACAGATAAATACAGTAAAGAATTTTTTTAGCCCAAATTTTTTAACTTTCTGTTTGCCCACACAAATTTACTCTTGTAATTTGCTAATCCTCCATTGTTGACAGTGGGGGCTAATCCACTACTTCTTCCTCCATAAGATGCAAGTCCTTACACTATACTTGATATAAAGTAGGTACTTGACAAAAATAAATGAATGATTGGTCAGGTGGGTCAGTGAATGGATAAATGGATGAGTGTGTGGGTGGGTGGAGAGAGGGATGAAGAGAGAGAGGGAAGGACAAAGGAGGGAGGGAGGGAAGAAGGGAGGAAATTAATTACCTGCAAGAAGCCTGGATATATCAAAGTATCTTTACATAATTTTACTAACTTAAAGGTATTTATCTGGTCCATTGAGATGACTCAGAAAATGTAGTCAACAAAATTTCAACACCATAATACACAATGATGTAGACACTTGTCCAAGAATTACTGCTCTCATTAAAAGGTCTATAATGCAAATAATGCAATTAAAATACAATCAAATATATCACATAATAGGCCATAAATGAAGAGTGTTAAATAATTCACACACCTTTAGGAAAAAACATCCCACTAAAAATTAAGTATTAAAACCACATGAAGGAATTTTTCCTTTAAGCATATGCTTTCTTGTTAAAAATGTACAAATATTCTCAAAGATATTATTAGTCTTATCCACATGGTTCAACATTCCAAATACAAAACTTAACTGTTATCAATATAAGGCATCTGCTTTCCACATATGCCAATTTTTTACAAGTTCTTCAAATAACAGATTTTAGTGATATCTAGCTTGCCACATGTTCAAGACTTATGCCAGCAGTCAATGAATTTGCATGACATTCATCTAGACCTCCAAAAGATCTTGCATTTCAATGGTAATAATTATATCAATAGTAATATATAACGTATTCACATCTAATATGTTTTATTCTAGGCTAACCACATATCAAACCTTATTTTTAATATTCACAATCTGCAATGCAGTCACAATTGTCACCAAAAATACTTCCTCAAAACTTTCAAGCTAACCCCGGCCCAAATATACAAACAATCATGGTGTAAATTGGTAAACCTCTCTGGAGGACACTGTAGATTGTTTCAAAAGTCTCCAAATCTGCATTCCTTTTAATCTAGAAATTATAAAAATGGGAATTTAATCTTAGAAAATAGTGATAAATTCAAAGTTCTCCTAAGGAAGATTATCCCAGAGTTTTTATAACAGCAGAAATTGTTTTACTCTTAAATGTCTAACTACAGCCATGAAAAATTATGTCATACAAAACCATTTACATATTAATATCATGGTTACAGCATACAATTTAGCAGAAAATTCACATTACAAAATAGCATGTAGAATGATATTAATACATGTTCGCTTTTGTGTGCACACATATACACAGAGAACCTGGAAATATATGCCCCAGAGTATTAACAGTCGCTATTTCTAAGACTGAAAATGACTCTTAATTCTTCCTTTTCATTTATGTTTTCTGCTTTATTTTGTCATCAGTGAACACTTTTTTAAAGTTATAAAAGCAGTACTATTTTAATTTTTTTAAATTATGGTTTTAGCTTCTCAGAAATTTACTCATACTTCAAAAAGAGTAGCCCACAATTCACGTCTGCTGCCATCAGGTGGTGGGATGCTCTACCCATCATGTCTGAATAAAGAGACCCCAGGTTTCCCACCTCAACATTGTGTATCCCTGCAAATTCTTTTTTTCTTGCAAATTCATAATATATGTTTTAAAAAAAAAAGACTGAATTTCAAAATATTCATATCTTGAAAACTTATACTACAACTTTCATTTTTTATATTATTCTTGGTATCCTCCTTATATTTGTAATCATTTATGAGAGTTGGGTTAACTGAATTCTGAAATCTACCAGTGCTCCAAAGCCTCACACACACACGTACACATATGCATATGCTATTTAAAAATCCAGATTTTCACACACACTTATTCAATAAAATCAATTCTAACTAAATTTCTTAACTCAGTTTACAATATCTAACCGTAATTCCAGGATGATATCTTGCCACCAAAAAAAAAATTCAATGTTTTCTAATATTGAAGTTGTATTTTTCTTATTCATCTATAATTGTTATCTCCCATTCAAAGGAAATGGATGATTTTCCAACGCACCCACACACAAATCCATTTTAGGAACAAACTTCTCAAGTAACAAAAACTTGCATAGATGTCCATTCCACCATCTTTTTTAGTTTATGGATTGTGTTTTCCAGAAAATTAAGAGTATTAGAAGTTCACATTGTCACCATACATCATGGAATTTCAAATAGAGTTCCACTTCCAAATATTTCTATTTTCAACTCTTTAGTGTGGAAGATGTTATTTCCTTTGATACATGACTAAGATTGTTCCAAAACAATACTGTAGTGAGAGGCACCCTTGAACTGTCTGCAGATAGGTAGGACTATCAACCTCACTGTTAAGATCTCCATTTTTTTTTTCAGTCAGACCATTTATTTGTCTAAGGCTGAGATAAGAATTACCACTGCATGACGTTTTAATCTATAAAAATACTGAAATAACAGAAGCAGAGAAAAAAAAACTGTAGGTATGTGTGTACAAGAATTCTGAATAGCATGGTGATAAAGAATGTGGCCTCTGCACTGGACCAAACTGGGTTCATAATCCTTAATTGACCATTTTCTAGCATTATCAATTTGGGCTAGGAACCTAATTCCTGAAAGGCCTCAGTATCCCGAGTGGTAAAATGGGCTGTAAATTGACCTACCCGACAAGGTCATCATGAGAATTAAATGAGATAATCTATGTAAAACCCTTGGCAGAGTCTCTGACACATAGTAAGCACTTCATAAATGCAGGTGATCGTTTCTAAGACACTCCATCTGTTGCATAGGCTAGTTATTATGCAGATGCTGGATGCAGACAAGAAGACATGCAAAAGATGGCAGTTCCTACAAGTTGTATGATTATTTTTGCTGGTAAATAAGTGCTATTCTGCCCTCTATATAACACAGTTTGACCTTGAATGTGTTTTCCATTCTCCAGTGAAAGTCATAGGAACTCAGGTCTGCAGTCACAAAAGGAATGTAGTTCTTAAAAGCTTACGACAGGCCGCAGATATAGGGCAGTTAACTTATCTAGAGGAAATGAGCTCTGGTTTTCTTTGCAGTCCTCAGATCCAGGAGCTGCAAAGTTGACTCACCAGCTTGCTATCTGACCCCAGGCCAGCCACTTAACCTCTTTCTGACCCCATTTCCTTACTTAATATCAACTCTCTGCTCATGTTCCATTCAAATCATTCTCTCTCTCCACAAAAATTGGTAGTAAGATGTCCTGCAGATTTTGGAAATTAATGATTCTGTGTGTTGGGTTTACAAAATAGAACTGTAAAAGGCTTGAAAATGAGTAAGTCCAGCTATACTTGTTGGTATTTTGGTATTATTTTAGGAGCTCTCTTCCTGGAATAAAATCACCTACCCAGACAATAAGCTTTGTCTGACACTGTGACCCTAGTTCCTGATGAAGCTTTCTTGCGTTGGTATTTCTGAGAGTGACAGAATGGAAGAGAACAGGAGCCCCTTTGTCAGAAGGTAGTCAAGAGAGAAATAAATTTTAGTTATTTAAAGAGATTTAGGACAAGCTAGGCAGTGTCATTTGTTAGAGAACTAAACCAGGAGCTTGAAGTATTTGGTTTTACACTCAGCCATTGTCTCTCTGCTTGGCCTAGGATGATTTACACAAGTATGGATAACCATAGGAGTATCCCCCTGAACTAAAGAACCCTTCCAACTACCCACTTATACAAAACGACTGCACACACTCTTCCCGAAGTCCTCACACAGGCCAATTTCTCACCATCCTGGGCTCTGTTGTGAATGCCGTGAGTGCAGAGGTACACCACGCCTGTCCTCACTCACACAATGCCTAGCTCCATAAATGCTGACGGCAAAGGGGGGCATAAAGAGTCTAACCTAACATGTCAAATCAAAGAGCACCTGAAGGTGATCAGAAAATCAAATACTGTATGTTCTCACTTGTAAGTGGGAGCTAAATAAGAACTTACGAACACAAATAAGAAAACAACAGAGGGTGGGGTCTACTTGAGCCGGGAAGGTGAAAATTGGGAGAGGAGCAGAAAAGATAAGTATTAGGTACTGGGCTTAATACCTGGGTGATGAGATCATCTGTAAAACAAACTCCCATGACACATGTTTACCTATGTAACAAACTTTCACATGTGCCCCCAAACCTAAAATGAAAGTTAAAAAAAAATTTTATTCTCATTAAATAATGAAAGCACCTGGACTGGGCACAGAGGCTCAACACCTATAAATCCCAGCACTTTGGGAGGCAGAGGTAGGTGGATCACTTGAGATCAAGGATTGGAGACCAGCCTAGCCAACAGCTAAAACCCGGTCTCTATTAAAAATACAAAAATTAGTCAGGCACAATGATGCTAGTGATCCCATTTACTCGGTAGGCTAAGGCAGGAGAATCACTTGAACCCGTGAAGTGAAGGTTGCAGTGAGCAGAGATCATACCACAGCACTCCAGCCCAGGCGACAGAACCAGGACACTCTATCTCAAAAAAAAAAGAAAGAAAGAAAGAAAAGAAAGCACCTGATGTTTGCCTTGTCAACTTCAACTATGTGCAATTAAAAAAAAAAAAAGAAAGAAAAGAAATGTGAATATTCTACACATTTTCCTGCCTTCTCACTGACTTGAAGTCACCCACCTCATCATTAATTGATTTTCTGGTCTATAATAATTTTTATTTTCCTCGCTTGCACCAGAAGCAGCCCTTCTCACTTCTAATTCGGTCCTTTGAAGCTTCTGAAATATCAAACTAATAAGGTGTATCAGTTAAGGTTAAGTTCATCTGTCAGTAACAGAAACTCAACCATAGTAGCTTATACACAAAAGGTGTATTCGCCTATGTAAAGGAAATGCAGAGGTAGTAATCCAGGAGGACTCCACAGAGCTATTTGAGATCCTATGTCTTTGCTCAGCTGTATGTGACTTTTTCATAATCTAAGAAGGCTACTGGAGCTCTAACCACTGCAACCATGTTCCAAGCCCTAGAAACAGGAAAGAGAAGAGTAACCAAAGCATACTCTCTTTTTCTTCACACTACTATCCTAGAAGTCCTACCAACATTTCTATTACATTTTACGGGCCATAACTGAGCCACTTGACCACATTGCTAAAATGAAAGCTGGGAAATAGAATGTCACCCTAATGGATGCATTGCCACCTTAAGTAAAATTTGACTTTTATTTCTGAGGGGAAGAGGAAAATGGATATTGGGATAGGCCAATTGTTCTTTTTTTTTTTTTTTTAATTGAGACAGAAATTTCACTATTGTTGCCCAGGCTGTCACCATCTTGGCTCACTGCAACCTCTGCCTCCCAGGTTCAAGTAATTCTCCTGCCTCAGTTTCCTGAGTAGCTGGGATTGTAGGCCCCCACCACCACACTCAGCTAATTTTTTGTATTTTCAGCAGAGATGGGGTTTCACCATGTTGGCCAGGCTGGTCTTGAACTCTTGACCTCAGGTGATCCACCTGCCTCGGCCTACCAAAGGGCTGAAATTACAGGCATGAACCACCATACCCAGCTGATCAGTTGTTCTTAAACAGCGATTCCCAGACCAAGATTATCTAAGAACTTGTTAGACATACAAATTACCAAGCCCCACCCCAGACATAAACTTTGAAAATCATGGGACAGACAACAGACTCTGCCCCACTAGGTTGTTTGAATTTAGTATAATGTGAGAATTAATGGGTCTGAATGAACACATGTACAGTATAATGTAGCTTACTAGCTTTAGAACATATATTTCGAAGTCACTAAAGCCTTCTGTTTGTTTTTATTTTACTTCCTGTTCTCAAGATATAGAGACTGCTGGAAATCTAAACTAATAAGGAGCAATTACTAAATTATCAGGAATGGAGCATTAAAAGTGGCATATTATCACTATGTAACAATGTTAGGTGACATCTGGAACACAGGCAAGATTACACTCTGTAAATTCTAAGGTTGTATTTTGCAATATGACTTTAAATTCTCTTTCAAATCCATGCCTTCTTTTATAAGCAAAAAAGTCATATGCCTCCCTTTGCTGTTATACGAAAAAAATAAATATTGAGATTAGAAATAACTCAGACAATATTTTTAGCATATGCTTTTCAAAATATACAAATACACATGCCACACACCACCGCCACCTGCTTTAAGAATCACTCTTCAAAGAAAGAGACTATACTAAGCAAAGGGATAGACTCAAAATGTTGGCAGACAGTTTCATACAGGGCTTAAAAAGAATGAGAAGATAAATGGAGTGATGTCTCTGGATCCGGATTCGGCTCTTTGGCCTGCTGCTTCTTCAGTCACCAAATTGGAGGGGTAAACTGGAGATCTAATCCAAATTAACTAGTGTTTTAATTGATTCGGCCTGACTAAAACAGACATTAAGGCTAATGAGCCAACACTAAATAGATAATGCATTTAAACCAAATGCAAGGAGACAGCATATTTAGTGGAGAAGAGAGAGTTGTGGGAATGCATGTTTAGAGCTTCCAATTACATGTAGACAGCTCCTTGCATTTCAGGAACCTTGTAATTTTGTCGAATGAATGAGTAAACTTGATATACTCGTAGGCAGAGACCAGCACATGATGGGCATGAGATGGTCAGATGAAGAGAATGTCAGCTACTTCAGTGGTTTCCAATTCGTAGATATAAGATCCCAGAGGGAGACATTATTGCAAATGGCTTCAACTCCTTAAGTGCAATACGCACTCTGCTGTCGATTGAACAAAAAGTACAGCCACTACCACGACAGGGTGGTAAGAAGAGCCAGAAATAAACCCGAGCTTTGATAATGCTGCCACAAGAAATCTCACAAAAGAAAATCTTCCAGGCAAACCCTCAAGATCTGGTAGGACAGGGACAACTTCAGGTTTCTTATCCTGGGGAGCATTTCTCCTACACAATGCTTTCCAAAGGTTTCTGCCAAAGCAGCCCTTTAAAAAAGAGAGGAGAGATTGCCAGACCCCAGAATGTTTGCTAGCATATCCCAAAGTAGTGTCTGACTTCAAACTTGGAATTCCTTTGAAGTTTACTTAAACATGCATGCAAATTGTATTTTACCCCATAGATAGTGTTTGTTTTTATTTTCTAATTTTTACCACCATGAAAATGTGATGGCCATATCCTCCATCTTCTTACATCCTCCAGAGCTCCTAGGATCCTCAGAGTACACATAGCCCAATTTAAAAATATGACTCACAAATAACCCAGAGGGTTACTGTGCTTAACCTTGCTTGAATGTTTTCACTTAAATAATTTTTAATGGGGTTAGAAAAACACTCAGCCGTTTGGTATTTCTAAATTACACTCTGCTAACACACTTAGCTGGATGCCCCCTCACTTCATGAGCTGAGGGTGGAATAAGGAAGATCATAACCTGTCAGATGACAGTTTTTACCAACACAAAGGAAATGAAGCAAGGGATTTTCTCAAACAGCTTTTCTGAAAATTACTGACGTGGAACCAGAACTATCTCAAAACACAAGTAAAGCAGGAACTTCTTTTAAAGGAAAATTATCCTATAATTTACAAGAAAACTGCAAACCCCACCCTCTTTTGACTTAAATAGCTTTTATCATAATATTATTAAATTTAAATAATGAAAGCATAAAACTTGGATTAACTATATTTGCTGATGTATTTATGTAACTATACAACCAAAACAAATTTACATATAAAATTTACATACTGGACAACAAAACCAAAAACTTAGGATTAACAGCTTTAAAATAATGCAACCAATGATGCTGAAGTAGAGAAAATACATCTCTCAGTGTGAATGACTGTTTATTAAAACTGATTTTTTGAGTAAACGTAAATGTGCACTTGAGCACAGAAATGGTAGGATGTTACTCAGTTATAAAGTAGTTATTAAGATGACCAAGAATATACTTGAAAAAATTTAATGACCATCAAAGTGAATTTAAGCTTTCTTAATTACTATAGAGAGTATGGACTTCAAAGAATATGTTCATAGACTCCTACTTCCCTGCCCTAGTTTTAGACGCATTGATCTAGTTGGAGAAACAAAGAAATAGAATACGATGAGAGTTCTTATGCTGTGTTAGTCTGTTTGTCTTCACCACTCAACAGCATGTCCCAAAAATACATGCACAGTCTGGTTCATCATTGTATTCCCACCTTCTTTGTAGTGCCTGGCACATAGAAGGCCCTAAAAAATTATTCACTGAATGAATTAAGTTCTACGAAATGGTTACAATCCAGATGCTGATTGAAAGGGTAAGGAAAAGCTATCTTAAAAGTCAAGGGAAGATATGCAACGATCAAAACTTTGGATATTATCAATAGGGATTTGTCACTTGTCTGGGAGAACATCCTGTTGCTAGATTATCACAGCAGCTGTAACCCTGCAGGGAAGGTCTGGGAAATGACTGGAGTTAATTGTGTTGCCAGAAGAACTGGAGGAAATTGTGGTCCTGAAGACTGAGGTTACCAGACATTTGGACTGATTTATATTTTATTTTCTTAAAAAGTTCTTTCTAATCCAAGGAAACATATAGGTATGTTTGCTAAATGATTTTCATTTATGTGAATATTAAACTTTAAAGGGAGAGGGACCATCCTTCTATATCAATTAAGGTACTAGTAATAGCATAATTATGAAACATGATTATCACATTGGGCTTATGATACCAATTTCACTTTCCTACTAATTGAAGAGGAGCTAGAAAATGAATGAATTAACCAAGATAACCAAAATTCTTTTCCTAGAAATAACTCTATATTTTTCTAGGTATGAATTACAAAACTAAGTAAATACATGAAGTAAGCGCTCTCCTTTTAAAGTAGGTAAAAGGTAAGTTTTCTGTGTGTACAAAAAAAAATAGATTTCAGTGTTTATTTTGAAGTCTTTTTCTCATCTCCCCAAAAGGTAAATACTAATATATTTTCCATGCAAAAGCCTAACTACTGACAGCACTACTTGTTTTATCCATCCTAAGGGGCAGGTATGAAAGAGAGACTGATCACATGGTCTGGTAAGAATGGAAGAAATTACACAGAAATATTTTCCTTCTCTATGTAATTTAAGACACAAAGGATAATTTGTTTTAACTTTTCATTTTGAGAGTTTCGTTTTTAAATATTACTATATTTCATGTTAGCTTTCTCAAATTCCCTTTTTCATAAAATATTACCTAATTACAGCAGTAGATGCCTGAGGTGGGAACTCAGAGATCTAGAATTAGGTCTATAAGCTATAATTTTCTGGTTGCTACTTGATCGATCAATCAATCAATCAAAAATCGTTTTGGGTACTTACTATGTGACTAATGTGTTCTTATCTCTATTTTCCTTGATTCTGAATGTTGCATTTTTAATTTAACATTTCAATATAGTATTACGTGTAAATTCCCTCATACCCTTGGGGGACTAATATAAAGAATGAATAGGTGGGTGGATGGATGGATGGGCAGACAGGTGAATGAATAAACAGAGATGGAAAGAGAGATAAAATACTGTTAGCACATAAAGCAAGAAAGAATATAAGACAACATATGAAAAAGTAGAAAAGTATACATTACGGGTTCTAGTGCTACAGGAATTCAGGAGAGTCAGTAGCAGATGGGACTGACAAGAGTATTTGCCTTTTTGTTAACACATCCCAACAATCTCCAACACCACATCAATCACCTAGATTTTTCTTCTCTATATCAAGGTTATGGTCATTGATAAGGAAAAATCATATGGTCTCTATCTCCCCTTCCCTTCAGTGAATTATCAAACTGTTACCACTTTCTTCCAGGCCTCTGTTGTTCTTCCTCCTCACTCTCGGAAGACCGCATCTCCTACTTCACAGAGAAATTTGTAGAAATTAGATATGAATTTCATCAATCTCATCATTGTCAAATCCAATGAATTCTATTATGGTCCTTGACTTTCTTGGCCTTTCAAGCACTTGAAACTGACTGCCACTTCTTCCTTGTTGAAACCTTCTCTTTTTGGCACATAAAATACTCCTTGCTTCTCAGCTCTCCCTTATCTGTCTGACCCTTCCTTCTCAGATCCTTTCATAAGTTCTTCTTCTTCAGTTTATATTTGATGTATATATTAGTTACCAATTGCTACAGTAATGCTGCCTATCAAACAATCCCAAAACTCAGGGATTTATTCAAGCATTTATTCCTACATTTTCAAGTCAGCAGGTGAACTATAGTTTAGCCAAACCAGGGTGGGCTGAGCCTCAGACTGTGCATCAGCTGGGCTTGACTCTGGGTTGCAAGTTGGGCTCTGATCTCTACCTGTTTTGATTCTGGGCCCAGCCTGAAGGAACAGCAGAAACTGGGGGCATGTTTCTCTCATGACAGATCACCAGAACAGAAGAGGGAAAGTCCAACTCTTCAAGCACATTTCAAGCCACTGTTCAAATCAGGTCCACTAACATTTCATTAGCCAAAGTAAGTTATGTAGCCCAGCCTAATGTCAAGGTAGAGATGTGTACCTCATCAACCATGAAGTCAAAGATGTGGCTCTATAATTCAATTACCAGAAAGTAAAAATTTGGTATAATATTCAATTTTGTTTTCCAAGGTTCTTTACTCAGCCTTTCACCCCTCTTATCTCTTCCTGACTTATCCATGCCAATTATATATTAAGAGTCCTCAAATTCACATAGATTGCATTCGGATTTTTCTGCTGACATCAGATCCATAGAACCAGTTGTCAAATCCCAAATCTCTGGTTGGAAGTCTCACAGGCATCTGAAATGCAAGATAAAATCAAAACGTTTCTGCGTATCTTATCTCTTCATAGTTAAAGAGGCCAAACTTGTGACTCTCACCCAATTATTATTTAGTGAGGAGTTATGTGTCAAGCACTATTCTGGGGACAGGAAATTACATGGTGAGAAAAGTTTACTATATTGATACCCTATTACTTCTTATATTGCACTATTACAGTATCTCACTCTTTCTATCTCTACCTCTGGCATCTTGTATTTAAGAAATATTATCTATATCCCAAAATGGTTTGGTAACTTCTTGGAAACCCTCATGTAGCTTACATTTCACATGCTTGTTAAATAAATCTAAATTTCTAGGTATTACTCAGGGTTACATGGTCACCACATTACTACAAATAATATAGAAAATGGATTTATTATAGACATTAGACCATACACAATTGTAGGAGCAGTATATGCAGGCTGATAAAAGAGTCTATGGAGGCTGTGGTCACTGTGACTAGATTGGTCCACTATAGTTAATTCACTATAATTCAGCCAGAGAGACAGCGAGGAGGGAAAACTGAATGTAAGTGAAAATAAGCACAAACTGGAAACCATGAGGAGGAGCTGGGATCTCTATCTGTCTCCCACCATCTCAGTCCTGATGCCCTGGGCGAAATACCCACTTGTCTTTGCACTTGGAGAGGCTGATGGAAGAGACCTGAAGAGCTGGAGGAGTTTCAGGTATGGGAGTTGCCCTATACCAACTAGGTGAGCCAGCAGACTCCACTACATGTATGAGCTGCCATAGGGTCTGTGACCCACCACCTACCTTCAGAATATAATATAGCTGGCAAGGTCACTTTGGCCTTTCAAATCCTGGGCAAAAACCTGTGGCCAATGTTAAACTGAAACCATAAAGAAAAAAGATTCTGGAAAACATAGTTACAGTGAATCCAAGCCGACACAGTACAAAGTCCTCAATGTTCATAAAAAATATGTATATATACAGGAGATGTTACTTAAATGGGACCTGAATGAAGAATTTGGATAATTCAACAGCTAAAAGGAAAAAATAAGCACAGCAATTTATCATAGTAAGCAGTTTGGCCTAACTTCAGTAGCTTATCTTTTAGAAAAATGTGATTAATAATATACTTCCCTGCTAGAGACCTCATGATTTTATGGAGCATGGTTAAAAGATGCTGGTAAATCAATATACAAATCCCTAGTGTTAAGCATTTTTAATTATTATTATTTGGAGGAAAGATATTACATGAAGACAAAAGAATCCATTCTTTATGCGTACAATAATTTCAAGCCAGAGGAGTGATTTAAAATGTACTCTCAAGGGCCAGGCATGGTGGATTACACCTGTAATCCCAGCACTGTGGGAGGCCGAGGTGGGTGGATTGCCTGAGGTCGGGTTCAAGACCAGCCTAACCAATATGGTGAAACCCTGTCTCCACTAAAAATACAAAAATTAACTTGGTGTGGTGGCAGGCGCTTGTAATTCCAGCTACTAGGGAGGCTGAGTCAGAAGAATTGCTTGAACCTGGGAGGCAAAAGTTGTAGTGAGTCGAGATCATGCCACTGTATTCCAGCCTAGGCAACAAAGCAAGACTTCGTCTCAAAAAAAAAAACACCAAAATTAGCTGGGTGTGGTGGCACATGTATGTAGTCCCAGTTACTTGGGAGGCTGGGGCCGGGGAAACACTTGAACTGGGAGACAGAGGTTGCAGTGAGCAAGATCACACCACTGCACTCCCACCAGAGTGACAGAGCAAGACTCCATCTCAAAAAAAAAAAATGTACTCTATAGGAGTAATTTAATGCTGGCCTAAAAAACTAAATGCACAATCCTGTGACTAATTTACATGTAGGTAATAACATACTCTCCTGGAAGCATCTGGCTCATTACCTTCACACTTATTCTGAAAAAGGTGCCAATCACTTGACTATCTGGGTACAAGTGACATAATTTAAAACAGATGTCACATCTCAATAATGGAAAGAAGGTTCTGTTTGGAGGACCAAAGGGTACAGGCGGTGCTGCTGCTGGCAGGTCCTGGAGGGCAAGTGTTTCCATCCGAAGAAGCTGACCTGCAGTACACCCAAACATTCACTTTCTTTACCTTTTTCCCTTTTGCCCTCTCCCTCATTATCTACTCATCATTCTCCCTGGTTCTAAGAAAAGAAGCCAATAAACTAATTCACACCAAAGTATAAAAATTTGATAAGACTGCTATGGGACAGTAACAAGCCCATAAGCCAACAAAAAGAATCCTAGTAATGAGATTTGAGAGAGTCTTGAGCCAATAAGGGAGGAAATAACCTCATCCAAATTCCCTCAAATTAATCCGCCTGCTCACTTAGGGCTTGTCTGATCCCCTGCCCCTCACAGAGAGCTCACAGATGGTAAGATGTCGACTATACCTCTTCAGTGCCAGCACTTCTTCCAACAGACTCCAGATGCAGGGGACACTGCAGCCCAAAATTTGTACTGGTTCCTTACAGGCATTCTAACTAATAACAGTCCAATACTATCTCCTGGACACCGCTTTTTCTATTGACTGAAACTCCTAAGCAGAATGCTCAAAATATCTTTCTCAACATCTCTTTCTCCCTCTCACTACTGAAATCTCTCTGCAAAACTACATGCTAGTATAGATACTAGATGGATGGATGGATAAATGGATGGATCGATGGATACCTATCATAAAAGGGAAATGTTAATTTTAAAACAAGAAAACAAAAGAAATGAAATACAAAATAGCCTAAATGGATTTCCTTTGCTAATACCAAAAAGGCTTTTTAAATGGTGCTTAGGTTTACACATTGTCCAGAACTGTACTTCTATCCCTCAAGCTTCCTAAAGAAGCACCCTTAATGGTCTAGCCCTGAAAGTATCCCCCACCCTGTTGTCTGCCTTCCCCTTCTGCACCAACCCACCTCCTTCTCCAGCCCTTGAGCAACTCAGATCTATTTTAATGCCAAGAGAGCACGGCACAGGGGGGCCCCAGTTTACTGGAGCCAAGGGCAAAGATAAAGCTTTGAAATCGTTTGCAAGAGCTTAAAATAACTAGTCTGGCAGAGCTAAGCTACACTTTCAGAGAGAAAACAGAGCAGCAGAAGAGAGAATTCTAACCATCCGGCTGCCCATAAATGACCTCCCTGCATTGCCCAGCAGTGCACTTCCTCTCCATGAGAACATCTCCCCCAAGGCAGTGACAATCATTCAGCTTTTTATCTTTCGCCCACCTATTGTCTTTTTAAATGTCTAATTGAATAGTAAAAGACCAGTGGCAATGAGAGAAGTACTTTTAATGTAATTTAATATGACTTCAGAAACCACAGCCAGAAGACAAATACATCAGTGGATTATTTTCCTTTTAGAATAACCAAAGTTTACTCATCATGAAATCCTCTGTCGTAAGCATGTCCCAAACAATTGCAAAACAAAAGCTAGATTCACCGACTTCTTCCTTGCTAAACAAGACTCACCCTATCCCTTGGGGAAGCCAGCAACCAAAAAGGGTTTGCAACCTGCCCCACAGGGCAAGCAACTGAGAGCAAGAAGGGACCTAAATAGAGAGAGTCTGGGCAGAGGGGGTCTTGGGTCCCACCTGTCCCATCCAGGGAACTGAAGCAAGCCACTTGGATGGAGGTCTGATGTTTAGATGCATGGTAATCAACACAATTTCAGCGTTTCCCTTCAGCAGGCACAGAACCAACATGATGCACCAGCAGGCGCACAGACACTTGTGTTCCTGCCAAACCCTTGGGCAAGCTGGATCCAGTCTCTATTACCTAATTTGATTCTGGGCCCTTGGCTACAGTGGTGGCTGAGGTCCAAGCCCTAGTAAATCGCCATCTCCTGAAAGGTTCCCAGGAACCCGGGTTCAATCCAGCACCTTCACAGAGGCAACGCTCATACTACATTACCCACCTCCTCTCCTCCACTAGCAATCAGGCAGCTTTCAGGCTGGGCCCTGAAGAATTCTAAACTGAAGGTAGCCAGGAATGTAACAGGAGATTCTTAAGCAAATAGGAGCAGAAGCTGGCATCAGTACCAAGCCAAGATTTCTGAGATGTGAGGAGCCCTGACCTGTTCCTAAGTATGTTGACATTCCTACACGTCATTTATTTATTTACCCGTCACCCCTCACAAGACTTTTTTAATGTTAACACTGGCTATCCAAGGATTCATTTTTGGTTTACCTTGCTATCCCCATAATCTAGCACTGAGTCTAGCACACAACACACAAGCAGCAAGACTGTTAAACTGAATAATCCTTGCTGCTGGTGGTAATAAGGTACATGTCACAAACCACATGCTTCCTTATGTTAAACTTACTATATTGCATTTACTTGTATACCACATTATAAGCTTATAGAGGACGGGAGCCATCACAGGCGATCAATAAATATATGTTCAAATATTTGAAGTGTTCAAATATATGAAATATGTATATCAAATATATAAAGTCAGAGAAATGAATTTCTTAGAACTAGCATCTTTTCTAAAAAACTCATTTGAGCTTATTATTTCAAAATTATCTACCAACTATTTTTCAAATCACCATTGCTAAAAAGTTGCTGAATGTTATAGATTGACTTTAATTGCCTCTTCTAATCAATTCTAATGGGTACAAAGAAGAAAAGAGAGATGCCCTCCAAAAGGCAAAGGTGAAAGAGTTGAAGAATTATTGCCTGCCAATTAGGTATTTTCTGTAGAGGCAGGGCTACTTAGCCCACTGCAATGGGGAAGGGTCTCATGGTGCTGGTAGCGTCCGGCCGTCAGCATCCAGTCTCTGGGGCTTCTTACCCAGCAGTCTGGAGCTAGGGGCAGACATATCTCCAAGTAATTTTCCCTTTTTTAAACACACTAGGCATTTAGCTAGTTGGGCCAAATGGTTCCCATGGATACATCTCATGTCAAGAATTATATGACATATGTATGCTATCTGAGACATTTTCAGTGTTAATAAATTTGAATTGGTGAATGTTACTGGAAAACAGGAAGTTCCTAAGTAAAGGCAAAAATTTGATGTGAAAATTTAATGCAAATCAACTTCCTATGAGATACAGATTTTGATGCAATTCATTAAATAAACTGTGTTTTTCAGTGAGTCTAGAAAGATAGAACATGGATGACATCTTAAATATACACCATTCCAATTTTACCCAGGCTAAATAATTGTATCTTATTACAATAATACACACTATTACTAGTTAATAGTAGGGCTGAATTCATATACTAAGCACTTTACAACTACCAATACAATGGTATTTTCAGTAGTAGTTGTCATCAAGTTTGCAAAAAGCTTATTGCCTCCATTTTCACGTGCTCACATGCCTTAGTTCAATTAAATTTCCCAAAATTCTTGGGGAGAAAAGTCACAAAGGGGTAAAATAACTAAGTGCAAGGGAAAGATGAAGGAAATGCAAAGGGATATTGGTTTATTGTGGAGGAGGGGAAGGGGAGCATGACTGTAGGAGTCAGACTATTCTGGATTTGAATCCTGGCTCTTATTTATAAGATCTATAAGCTGTGTGACTTTGGGCAAATAACCACTCTTTCCCAATCTGTAAAGATGGTGATAATAACACCCCTTCAGAAAGCTGATGCAAAGATTAAGCCAGATAATGCATGTGAACATGTCTTGCATCACACATAGAAGATAGTACAGGCTCACAAATATCTAGTTTTCATCTTTACATAGATTTAATCCTTTGCTTAAAATTCATAGCTGACCCTGGGGAAATACCAAGAACTTTGCCCTCTCCTTCCCGTTTTCCCCACATTCTCCCAGGTGGTCAGGCCCACCCTCACATTTTTTTTCCACTCTCCCCTTAGGTCAAGTGAAACCTGTGATGTCAGATAACTGAGGTTTCAATGATTTAAAAGCGTACCTTCCTATAGGCAGCAGAAGTTTTTTAGAAAGGTCTAGATTTCAGGTCGAACTTGCATCCTAAAGCAGCATCAGATAGAGACAGTGGTGTGTGAGGGCTTTAATCCACAAAAAAATAAAATAAATAAAACACAAGCTGAACAATCAGAGTTCCCCTGTCCTGGAGACCGGTGTGGTAACTGCTTCAGTGAAGGATGCAAGGGAAATGTTGCATGCTGACCTAACTAGATAATAGTACAAAGTGTCTTTCTTGCAGGGAACTCAGAGCTCTTTAAGATCAAAAGTTCCATTTGTGCTGAGAATAGACTTGCCCCATTCTAGAAGTTCTGGAACTCTCACAGGACGCTGAAGGGAACAAAAACCTTAAAACTGAAAGGTCTTCATATGGTCTCCCTTTAGAATATGTTGACTTCAATAGGGGAAATGCAGTTTACCTCCAAGATTTATTATGCACTTCCGGAAGGTAGACATTTACTCTCTCCTCATCACCAGAATTAGGCACAATTATGTCATTAACCTTCCAAACATTCCTTTCGGATGGTGGTGAATTTCCCAATGATCATTATGGTCAAGCTGAGGTCAGGGGTAAACAAAAGGTTAAGCATCACAGAGTCTAGGGTCGTATAACTTCAGAGGCAAAAACAAAACCGTGATTGGAATCTAGGTCCTCTCTCTAGCTGATCACCTCATTCCCATGCAGGCTGGTGTGCCTCTTCTAATACCTACAGAGACTTTAAGTTCCTGATGCTCACAGGGCATGAGGAAAGCTCAAAAGAGATGGAAAAATGACCAAGTAACCATGGACAGAAGGAGAGGCTCCTCCGCCTGCTTCATCGTGGCTGTGACCTGTTTATCAGGGATATGGCTTATACAACTAGAGTTCTATAGAGAAAATTCTAGACCAAATCGGTTTATTCCATAAGGTCAACCAACCTGGAGTGGGGCAACAACAGCCAGTGCAGAGACAAAACTGGATTCTTGCAGCTAAACTTGTTCCTGCATTCTACCTAGGAAATAAGCAGACTATTTGTCTCCTTTCATTATATGAATTGTCTAATTTGCAGCTCAGATGCTAAGTTAAAACAATTGAAATACACCAAAATTCTACTGTGTGCTATATCCAACACTGGGCGTTTTACATATATTTTCTGTTTTAATTTTATTAACAAACTGCAAGTTATATATTATGTTCCCACTTTACCAAGGAAACATTGAGGCTCCTGGAGACCAAGTAATTTTTCCAAGTGAAGTAACAGAGCTTGGACTTTTACTAAGCAAAGGTTAGCAGGCTACAAAGTCTATGATCTTTGTGTTTTATTTTCATTTTCTTGCCAAGAAACTCTCTGTAAGGTAAAGGCCTGATCACAACATTCCTCTCTCTCTCTCTAGATGGCTCACCTAAAATTTCTGACAACCTACTTCAGCTGGGATTAATTTCTTTGAAGTAAAACCAGTTTAACCTCAGAAATCAATCTGCCTCCTTCCATATATGCCAAGGAAAGACTGTACATAGACATCGATTCACAAGACCTGGTTGACCACAGGATCCGCAAGAGATGTCCAAATTATGAACTTCCATAAAAAGAAAATGGTGGTTCTATGGCTCCCTGGAATGGCTGCAATTGCTCCCCAGGATAATTGCATTTATTGTTAAACTTGCCAGAAACATAACGAAAACATGAATGCTAATCTTTAAAATAAGCAGGACTCCTAACACATCCTTCTCTTGCTTTTTTCTCTGTACGCCCGCTTTGGGAGCTGACTTTCTAAAATGTAGAGGCTCTGGAGCAGGGATTCTCAACTTCAGCACTGTTGACATGTGGGACCCAGAATTTTTTGTTTGGAGGGCAGAGGGGCCGACAGTCTGTCCTGTGCATTGTAAAATGTTTAGTAGCAACCCCGGCCTCTACCCACTAGATGCCAATAGCATGCCCCCTCCCACATCACAAAAATAAAAAATGTCTCCAAATGTCATTCAAAGTCTCCTGAAGGACAAAACTGCCCCTGGTTAAGAATCACCAGTCTCAATCATGCACTTAGTTATTTAAAAAAAAAAAAAAAGCTCTAGGAAACTATAAATAAGAGTATTATTGTGCATCGCTGAGATCTTTTTTAAGAAACTATTATGCTTGATCATCTTAAAAGGCTGATAATCTGGACTCAAAAGAAAGTAGCTAGTATTCTCTAGGTGTCATCTGTGGAGTAGAATAAAGAAGTTCCAACCTTACAGAATTTTGCAAGAAATGGAGATTCGTTTCCTAGGTTCTGAGTGGACAAAAAACAAACAAGCAAATAAATAAAACCCCTAACATGGAAAGAGGTGGTCTTTAAAATGTCTGCTTATATGTATACAGTTTCAATTTAATCTTAACAGTTATGGGACTCGGAAAAATACAATTTTGCATTTCTACTCATACAGATTCTTTTTTGGTGCAAATAAATCAGAGAATAAAACATGAAGATACTCAGATGGCTTACCTTATCACTTGTACTCTGTACCTACGCACAAGAAGCCATTTTCTTGAAAAGTAGGAAGGAAATGTCTATTGGTAATATGGTATTTGAGTCTCATAAAACTGTTTTAACTCTGCAAAGTTTTTGTCTTACGCTTTGGCTTGAATAAAGTATAAAATGAGAAAATAGTTCCACAACATAGCAATATAAATATCAACTTAGGTGTGTTTGAACTTTTCACCCTTTTCAAAACAAAAAAAAATTAATCTGGGTATAGTCAGTTAAACCAGGGATTATTTAAGCAGGTTTTCAGCTGTTAGATTTGTCTGTGACTAAACACTATGTTATAAATGAAATGCAAACAAATGTCTCCACATTTTAGTGCAAGGCTGGCAATGGAAGGATTGGATTGAGAGAAGCTGGAGATAGAACAATCTTAAGTAATAGAAGACATAAACTATCTAATCACCAGAGAAGTCATTTCATATTGTCACATTTCGTATTGTGACCCTATTCATATGACAGACAGAATGTTCCAAATGCTTGGGAAATATTTAGAGGAAAGATGTGTATGCAGATCTAAGTATATACATACACATTCACTTAATCCTCCCAACAACTAAAAGAGGTGAATACTGTTCAATCAATATTGTGAATAGGAAGTGAATACTGCCACCATTTCTCTGATGAGAAACTGAGGCACAAAGAAGTTAAGTAGCTCAAAGCCAAATATTTAGCAAGAGGCAGACCACAGATTTGAACACTGGCAGCTTGATTCCCAAGCTCACACTCACCTATTATACAGAACTGCCTCTTTCAAAGGTTAGAAGCAAGGATCTAGGAAGGAAGTGGGATTGTTTGTCCCAAACAAGTACAAAGCCATGTATCATTTAAAATATGACCACACTGGAGGAAGAGCTGACAATTATTCCATTAATGTGATCTCTGTAGAGAGAAATTCCTTAGGGGTTGATGGAAAAGTGTACTGACACATCCCCTCCTGCTCTCCGTACTCATCAAATTAGCCACGTAATTCCCAAATGCCAAACTCACTTGATAGATACAGCTGTAATGTTATTCTTTAAAACAAACAGTTTTGTAAATAAGCATCTTCCCACTCCCACAAAGCACCCCTGTGTGGGAGACTGAGTAATCACATTAGATCTGGAGTGAGATACACCAGACTGAAGAAGAGATGCTTCGCGCTTACCTGGGAGACACTGCTGGGGTTGGACTGCTGTGCCCTGCTCCCACCAGCCGCTACCATTTCTCTCCCATCTCATCTTAGAAGTTCCCTCACTTTCCCCTCTGTCTCCTCCTCAGTCTTCCCTTCCTCCCCCTGCCCTCTCAACATAGGTGTTCCCAAGGTTCTGTCCTCCGCCAGGATCACGGGTCCAACCATGTCACAAAAGAATTCTATATCTCGGCCTCTAGTCTGACCCTGCCCTGAATTCCAGACCCTCATTCTTACCTTCCTGCTGGACAGCACCGTTATGTGTCCAAAACAGAACTCGCAAGTGCCCTCTCCCAAAAAATAATCCCCAGGTCAATGATTGTAGCTCATGACCATTGTCTCTGTCACCCAGTTTTCCGTACCGCTTCCTATTATATCCCACCATTCACTCAATGCTGACTTAAAAATGTGTGTTCAAAAAATAAAAATAAAAAAAAATAAAAAAATAAAATGTGTGTTCACCTGAATTGTGCCCAATTTGAAATGAGATACAGTATAAAGTCTTAGTAGCAAATTTTAAATATATATAATTAATAACTTCTATATTGATTGCATGTTAAAACATTTTAATGTATCGTATTAAAATAGTAAGTCACTTCACCAGTCTTGTTTTAGATTTTTTTTTCTGAGACAGAGTCTTTGTCACTCAGACTGGAGTGCAGTGGTGCAATCTCAGCTCACTGCAGTCTCCACCTCCTGTGTTCAAGCAATTCTCCTGCCTTAGCCTCCTGAGTACCTGGGACTACGGGTACATGCCACCATGCCCAGTTAATTTTTGTATTTTTGTAGAGATGGGGTTTTGCTCTGTTGGACAGACTGGTCTTGAACTCCTGATCTTAAGTGATTTACCTGCCTCAGCCTCCCAAAGCAGTGGGATTACAGGCATAAGCCATCACACTAGCCTCACTTTAGACTTTTTAATGTAGCTGAATAATGACCTCCCAAAGATACCAACATCCAAATCCCTGAAACCTGTGTATATGTTACCTTATATGGCAAAAAAAGACTGCATACATGATTAAGCTAAGAATATTGAGATGCAGGGGTTATCCCGTATTACCTGGATGAGCGCATCATAATCACAGGGGTCCTTACAAGGAGGTAGAGGGAGATTTAACTGCAGAAGATACTATCCCACTGGCTTGAAGATGAAAGAAGGGGCAGCAAGCCAATGAATGTAAGTGGCTTCAAAAAGCTGGAGTTGTCAATGAATCAGATTCTTCCCTAAAGATTCCAAAGGAAAACAGTCAAGCCAACATCTTGATTTTAGACTTCTGACTTACCAAACTGTAATAGAATACATTTGTGCTTTTTTAAACCACTAGGTTTGGAGTAACTTGTTACAGTAGCAATAGGCAACTAATACATGTGGCTACTGGGAAATTTAAAGTTACATGTGGCTGGTACTTGTAACTCACATTCTGTTTCTTTTGTCTTGGTTGTGGTTTTTGTTTTGAGACAGGGTTTTCTCTGTCACCCAGACTGGAGTGCAGTGGTGTGATCACAGCTCACAACAGCCTCAACTTCCTGGGCTCAAGCTATCCTCCCACCTCAGCCTCCCAAAGTGCTGAGATTACAGGTTTGAGTCACTGTGCCTGCCCAGCATTCTATTTGCAAATCACAGCACTGCTCTAGAATCTTCTTGTCAGTCCATTCTCCTGCAACACTGTTCTCATGCTGTTGATTCCCTGCTCAAATGCTGCTGCTTCCCTGCTCAAATGCTGCCATTAGCAACACAGGTGGATAAAATGAAGCCCAGATTCCTGTCTGCATTTCAAACCTGTCTCCATCACTTTCCCATTTCCACCCTTTGCTGTTTCATCAGCACTACACCACCAGCACCCCCAAAAACTCTTATCTTTCAACCAATTTAGTCTACCTCTGCTTCCACTAGTTTCCCTTATTTTCCTGTTTTTACCTTTTTCCCAAGGTGTTTCCTCTATCATAAGTGCATTTATTTTCTTTTTCATGTATGTCATGTATTTTCATTTTCAAAATCTTGTCCATCCTTGGAAATGCAGTTTAAATCTCAATTCTTCCAGGTAGGCTTCCTCAGCTCCCACTCGGGTTAACTGTGCTCTCTTCTGTATCTCCTATTGCATATTATCACTTGTACATAACATCATGGAGATCTGACTTACAGTAGAGATGTTGCTGCCCTGGGTGCTTCCAAGGGCAGGAGACCCGCCATACTCATCCTGGTTCTGTGAATTGTGTCCCCCACAAGGTTCATATGCTGAAGCCCAAATCCGTGATGTGATTTTACCTGGAGATAAGTTCTTTGGGATAGGGTCTCTAACTAAGGTCAAATGGAGTCATAAGGATGGACCCCTAATCCAATAGGATTGTGGCCCTATAAGCAGAGAAAGATCTCTCTTTCTCTATCTCTATCTCTACCTCTGACTCTTCCCCATCTTCCCCTATCATGTGAGGCCATAGCAAGAAGGCAGCCATCAGCAAGTCAGGAAGAGAGCCCTGTTGGCACCTTGATCTTAAACTTTCCAGCCTCAAAAACTATGAGAAAATAAATTTCTGTTTTTTAAACCGTTCAGTCTGTAGTATTTTCTTATGGTCAAAAGATTGGGCCTCTAGGGGACACTCTAGGTTTCCCCTCCACTGCTGTGGTGCAGATGCTGAGGACTGACTTGCAGGCATGGAAGGAACTATTTGAACAAAGGACACCTAGGAAAAGATGGGCTTTTCTTTGTGAGCTGATGAGATTCATGACTAACAGCTCATTAATATTACCACAGTTGTATAGATAGGCTGCTGAAAGTCAGAATATACTGGAGACAGAGAGACAGTCAAGGGAATCTGTGATATCAAATAAAAAGTTTTAGATAGAAGAGGCCTGGATGTGCTTCTTGAAGGGTCTGGATGTTCATTTATACCAGCCTCCATATTTGTAACAAAACTGTAGCCAGTGTGCAGTTCTCAAAACTCCTTATCCAGCATTTATTTAGGTAGTCTACTTTGCATGGCCATTTTTCTGTAATGCAGGCTTTAAAGAGATTTGTAGAATTCCATGAATACAATATTTTAATAAGCATTAACTTCAAGTCATTCATTTAAAAACAGAAATTGGGCAAATATGCCAGATGAAAACTGTTACGCAACCCCAACATGAAAGGTCCCTGGAATCCATTTGTAGGTGACATGATGACAGCTCTCTATTCTTAGTTCCCTGAGTGTCACCAGCTGTCCACCATGAGAATTCTGGAACATTTTCCCAGAGAACAATGTGTTGAATCATGCTACTTTTACTACCCTGTGAGAGAGTCATATTAGCCTAATGCTCATGGCCTGAAATTTTTACCTTCAAATGGATCAGATTGAAATTAGACATTAAAAAGTGGGAAGCTGATTTCTACACCAACCAGTTCTCTGATTCTCCAACACCAATTGGTGTCCAACAATTCAATTCAGTTCTGACCATTCAGAGTTAGCCCAGTCTCTACAGGTTAAGGGCTCAGTCCAACAAGACTGTCCCAACTTCAGACACTGCAAATAGGGTCTGAAGCAAATGGGGTGTCCAGGCTACCCATGTATCTACCTGGCTAACTGCAAATTCCGAGCTCCCTCAGATTCCTCTGTCAGGTTCAATAACTTGCTAGAACAACTCATGGAACTCAGAAAGCACTTTACATACTATTACCAGTTTATCGTGAAGACTGTAACTTGGGAACAGCCAAATAGAAGAGATGCACAGGGCAAGATGTGGGGAAGGGGCACGGAGCTTCCATGCCCTTTCTGGGTTCTCCACCCTCCCAGCATCTTGATATGACTGCCAACCAGAAGCTCTCCAAACCCGGTGGTTCAGGGGTTTTTATGGAAGCACGATTAATTAAATCATTAGCTACTGGTGACTGAACTAAATCATCATTTCCTCGGCCCTCTCTGGAGGTCAGGATGGGGCTGAAAGTTCCAAGCTCCTAATCAAGTCTTGGCCTTTCTGGTGACCGGCCCTACCCTGAAGTTATCTGGAGGCCCTTCCAAGAGTCACCTCATTAGAACAAAAGAAGTTTCTGTCACCCTTATCACTCAGGAAATTCCACAGGTTTCAGGATCTCTGTACCAGCAACTGACAGGGGACAAGGACTAAATATATACTTCCCATTACCCCACAATGAGGAAAGTATCTTACTTTTCTTCCTAGAATCATATAAAGGCCATATTAATTGTATCAATCTGCACAGTAACTTGAGAAGGTTGGTAAAACAGATATTTGCATCCCTGTTTCATAAATCAGGAAGTTTCTAAAGCTAGGATGTGGGGAAAGTCAAACTCCTTTTCTTACACGTGATCAGGAAACATTTTTAAATGTAGACAACTCATGCACTATTCGATTTAAAGGGAAATCAAGGAATGTACGCGTTCATCATCCTGGGCCTGGGCCAGCAAAGCTAGGAAGTGCTTGCTTCCTCTCCCCACTGACCTTCTAAAAGTGCTTTGCCAGCTACCCACCCCACTACATCCAAATGCTCACGTAGAGACCTGTTTTTATTCAGGAAGCCTGACTGACCTTTTCAACTAAGCCAGATTCCCCTATTCATCAATGCTGTCCCGGCACCACTGACTTCACCGTACCACTTACCACTCCAGTAATTTCACATCAGTTATGCAATTCTTTAATTATACCAGATGGTATCATATATTTTAATGTCTTTCTTTCCCCACCAGTCCATAAGCTTCATGAACCCACCAGTTTATCCGCAGCATCTAGTAGAAGGCTAAATTGAAATAAATATTTACTAAATAGATTCATTTATCTTAATCGCATCCTGTGATTCTAGTCCAATTATTTTTATTTACTATACTATGGAAACCTGAATTACTCTTTCTCCATTTATAATCCAAACTGGCCAGAATCTTAAAGGAGTATTCTGTTCAATGTGGAGTTTCTTAATTAAGAGAAAGTAAAAATTCACATAAATGCTAAAGTTTAATGTGTCCCCTCTCACAGACCCAGGCCTCCATGCCTAATAGAACCTGCCTGTGAAATCTGGCTAATTCATCTTGTTATCTTAGATGGAACCCCAAAGTTCCAGGTTTCACTAAATGATGAATACAGATAGACCCCTACCAGCATTAACAGATAATTGTGTTTGATTCCAAAAGATGTGTGAACATTCAGGAAGTCCTCCTTCTGGCCAGGTAGTGTGGCTCAGGCCTGTAATCCCAGCACTTTGGGAGGCTGAGACAGGCAGATCATGAAGTCAAGAGGTCAAGAGATTGAGACCATCCTGGCTAACATGGTGAAACCTCGTCTCTACTAAAAATACAAAAATTAGCTGGGCATGATGGCGTGCACTTGTAGTTCCAGGTACTCGGGATACTGAGGCTGGAGAATCGCTTGAGCCTGGGAAGCAGAAGTTACAGTGAATCAAGATCATACCACTGCACTCCAGGCTGGCAACAAAGCGAGACTCCATCTCAAACAAAAAAAGGAGGCCTTCTTCTGCCACAAGTATGTCAAGGAATCTTCAGGATAAATCTACTGGGCCACTGTTCCCCACCCCTCTCAGGTGAACCAGAACCACACAACTCCAACACCCTACAGAAGTCAACTGTGGATCAGAATTTCTGCTCCTGTGGCATTGCTCCTCGAAAATTATCTGACAGTAAGATTGGCATGCCACACAAGAGTTGCATGAAAAGAGACAATTCCTTCTGCATGACATTCACGTGGGTTCACAGCCACATGATTTATTGGCAGGCTTCCTCTCCACAGGTGATGCTTTCTCCCAGGGCTTGGGTTAGAGTGAGCCCCGTGACAGACGGTTGTCATGCTTCTCACTCTGACCTCCAGGCTGAGGCTGGGTCCGACTCCCTGTGCCAGCCTCCCTCTTATACAAGCTCTCTCCAGAGGCCTCCGGGGTCTCTACCTGGCTCAAACTCCAACTCCATTTGGGTTATGCTAGTCCACCAGACATATTTTTGTCAGTCTGGCTGTGTCAACATTTCTTCCCAGAAGATCTTTAGTAAATTGAGGCAGGCAAACAAGCCTGAGAAGAAAGCAGCCTCCTTACTCAAATCACCAGAAAGAGCATCACCTCAGCTTTCATGCTGCTAAAACACCCTGTTGGAATCAGTAGACAACTAAGCCTTCCAGGTATTACAGACACTCAAACAAGCTCTCTAGAAGAGTGGGTTACATCATAATATTTCAGTAAAAGAGACATTTACTTACTTAAATTCTAACTACCTCATTTACTATCTAGGTTTCCTCAGACAAATTTCTTATCCTCTTTGGGCCTCGATTTTCTTAGCCATTAAATCAGTATTAAAATATCTATCCCAAGTGGTAGGTATGAGTATTAAAAATGAAATAGTATATATCAAATGGCCTGGCCCAGAGGAAGTAAAAATAAAAGTTACTGCCCAGACACCTTTTGTTCAAAGCCATTAAAACTGAAGTGGAGAGAGAGAGGGATGGAGACCTCTCTATAGATGTAAAAGAATGAGAGGAAGAGACTGGGGCCCAAGACTGTTGTCCATTGATTTATTCAGTACAAGAATTATTTCTTCCAAAACACATTCACATCTCACCATCAATTCAGCATTCACACTTCCTCGGGGATTGCTTAATGCAGCCACTGCTATTTTATCAGCTCCTTCTGAAGAAAATCGAGGCACCAAGGAGGTGACGTTTTAGGTCCCTCCAGAAAGTCAAGAAAAGTATAAAGTCAAATTAATCACAAGGCAAGACAAAAATATATAAAGCATTTTAGATTGCTTGGTATTTTAAATGGTTAATCTGCTACTTACTTATTTTTTTTTTTATTTTTTTAGAAAAAGAGAGAAAAGGAGAAAGAAACAGCAAAAGAAAGAAAAAAAAGAAAAAGAAAGGAAGAGATTTTAGAAAAAGAGAGAAAAGGAGAAAGAAAGAAACAGCAAAAGAAAGAAAAAAGAATGAAAGAGAAAGAAAGAGGAAGAGATTTAAGAAAAAGAGAAAAGGAGAAAGAAAGAAACAGCAAAAGAAAAAATAAAAAAAGAATGAA
>PVKP010028984.1:0-29490 GCA_004027715.1 Plecturocebus donacophilus
AAACATACATTTTTCTCAATATCACATTATACCTATTTTAAAAGTGACCACATAACTGGAAGTAAATCACTCCCCAGCAATTGCATAGCATTTCACAGGTTTAAATAAAATATTGGTTGGCTGCTTATTTGTTATTTTCATCCCCTATTCCTTCCTGTCTCCATTGTTAAACACAATTATTGGCATAAAAGAGGTTTTTTAATACCCGTTTTTAGACTGTATTCTAGCCCGGGCAATAAAACAAGAATCCCATTCTCTCTCCCTCTTTCTCTTCCTCTTTCTTTCTCTCTTTCATTCTTTTTTTTCTTTCTTTTGCTGTTTCTTTCTCCTTTTCTCTCTTTTTCTAAAATCTCTTCCTCTTTCTTTCTCTCTTTCATTCTAAAAAAAAAAAAAAAAGAAAAAAAAAAAGAAATTACCCAGTCTCAGGCATTTCTTTACAGCAGTGCAAGAATGACTAACACAGAAAATCAGTACTGAGGACTGGGGCATTGCTATAAAGATACCTGAAAATGTGGAAGTGGCTTTGGAACTGGGGATTGGGCAGAGGTTGGAAGAGTTGGAGGGCTCAGAAAAAGACAGAAAGATGGGGGGAAATTTGCAATTTCTTAAGAGAGTCTGGTTAAATGGTTGTGACCGAAATGCTGATAGAAATATGGGCAGCAAAGTCCAGGCTGATGAGGTCTCAGATGGAAATGAGGAAGTTATTGGGAACTGCAGTGAAGGTCACCTTGTTACACCTTAGCAAGGAACTTGGCTTCATTGAGTCCAAGTCCTTGGGATCTGTAAAAGTTTGAACTTGAGTAATGACTTGGGGTATCTGGCAGAAGAAATTTCTAAGCAGCAAAGCATTCAAGAGGTAGCCTGACTGCTTCTAACAGCCTACAATCAGGTGTGGTAAGTCTAAGGAATGACTTAAAGTTGGAACTTATGTTTAAAAGGGAAGCAGAGTATAAAAATTTGGAAAATTCATAGGCTGGCCATGTGGTAGAGAAAAAAAGCCTGTTTTCAGGGGAACAATTTGAAAAGGCTGCAGAGCAATCACTTGCTAAAGAGATTAGCATGACTAAAAGAGATACTATCCAAGACAATAGAAAAAAGTCCTTGAAGGCATTTCAGATCTTCTAGGTCGCCCCTCCCATAACAGGCTCAGAGGCTAAGAAGGAAAGAATGGTTTCAGAGGCCAGATCCTGGGTACTCCTGCTATGTTTAGCCTCAGGACATGGCTGCCCCAGCTCCAGCTGTGGCTCAAAAGATTCCATATACAGCTCAGGCTACCTCTTCTGAGAGTACAAACTGCCATATGCCCTGGTGGCTTCCATGTGGTGTTAAGTGTGCAGGTGCACAAGATACAAATGTAACAGAGACTGGCAGCTTCCCCCTAGATTTCAGAGGATGTATCAGAAAGCCTGAGGCCCAGGCAGAAGAGCCCCCACATAAAGAGACACTACTAGGGCAGCGCCAAAGGAAAATGCAAAGTTGGAGCCCCCACATAGTGGTTCTTACCTAGTGGAGCTACCTAGTGGAGCTATGGAAAGGTGGCTGCCACCCTCCAGACCCCAGAATGGCAGAGCCACCAGCGATTTGCACTCTTCAATCCTGGAAAAGCTATAGACACCATACTCCAACCTGTGAGAACAGCCACGGGTAATGCAACCTGCAAAGCCACAAAGCACCAGTGTGCTCTGAATGTGGGACATGGAGTCAAGGGTTATATTGGAATTTTAAGGTTTAATGCCTGCCCTGTTTAGTTTCAGACTTGCTTGGGGCCTCTTGCCCTTTTCTTTGGGCCAATTTCTCCATTTTGGAATAGGAATGTGTTTACCTAATGCCTGTACCACCATTGTATCTTGGAAGTAAATAACTTGTTTTGATTTTATAGATCCATAGGTAGAAGGAGTTGAGTCTTAGATGAGACTTAGGAATTTGTACTTGATGGTGGAATGAGTTAAAACTGTAAGGACTATTGGGAAGTGTATTTTGCAATATAAGAGTGTATTTTGCAATATAAGAAGAACATGAGATTGAGGAGACAAGGGTAGATGACATAGTTTGGATATTTGTGCCTTCCAAATCCCATGTTGAATTGTGACCTCTAGTATTAGAGGTGGGACCTAGTGGGAGGTGTTTGGATCATGGGGGTGGATCCTTCATGAATGGCTTAGTGTCATCCCCCTGGTGATGAGTGAGTTCTCATTCCATTAGTTCACATGAGATTGAATTGTTTAAAAGAGTCTGAGACCTCCCCCTTGTCTCTTGCCCCTGCTCTTGCCATGTGACATGCTGGCTCCTCTCACCTTCCACCATGACTGTAAGCTTCCTGAGGCCTTCACCAGAAGCACACACCAGCAACAACCTTCCTGTACAGTCTGCAGAATGGTGATCCAATTAAAATCTCTTTTTAAATGTTTAATAAATTATCCAGTCTCAGCTATTTCAACTCATGAGTGTATGAACACAAGAGGTCAAAGTGTGTTAGTAGTTGACTCCTGGGAGGTGATAGGACCACAGCACTAAGAGGCAGAACTCAGAGTTCACCTCAAGCATCCATCCATGTTTCTACCCTGCAAAACCCATGCGCATGGCTCAGCCTCTCTCATCTACTTCTAAATTCCCAAAATCAATAGGTCTCCTTCCTCTAAGCCATGGCAGCAACATTAAGAAGCAGCATTTTCTACCTCCTTTCTTCCTTAGGTGCTTCTTGTTGCCCTAGATGGCTCATTACCTCCCCTTACTATTTACCAAAGTGTTCCAGCCTCTGTGATATTTCGGCAGTCTCCTAGAAATAAATTCCTGTAGGATAGACAGATGCAAAAGTTGGAAACAAGGTATATTCTAGAAATAGTGGAATGATTAAATAAAACATGGTACATTAACCAGGCACAGTGGCTTATGCCTATAGTCTCAGCACTTTGGAAGGCCAAGGTGGACAGATCACTTGAGGTCAGGAGTTCGAGACCAGGCTGGCCAACATGGTAAAACCCCATCTCTACCAAAAATACAAAACTTAGCCAGATGTGATGGTGGGTGCCTGTAATCTCAGCTATTTGGAAGGCTGAGGCAGGAGAATCGCTTGAATCCACGAGGCAGAGTTTGCAGTGAGCTGAGATCATGCCACCACACTCCAGCCTGGGAAACAGAGTGAAATTCCATCTCAAAAACAAACAAAACAAAATACGGTATATTCATACTCAGACAAACAGGTTTTATTGTTTTTGTCACTTAGATCTAGATACATTTACCTGGAAAGATTTTCAGAGCATATTGTTACTTTTTTTTTTTTTGAGACAGGGTCTCATTCTGTTGCCCAGGCTGGCATGTAATGGCACAATTATGGCTCACTGCAGCCTTAAACTCAAGCAATCCTCCTACCTCAGCCTCTCAGGTAGGTAGGACTATAGGTGTGTGCCACCATTTCCAAATAATTTTTTTTTGACTTCTGGTAGAGTTGGGGGTTTCACTATGTTGCCCAGGCTGGCCTTTAACTCCTGGCCTCAAGCAGTCCTCCTATTTTGGTCTGCCAAAGTGCTAGGATTACAGACATAAGCCACCATGCCTGGCAATATTGTTGAAAATAAAAATGAACTGAACAAAACATAGAATGAGCTTATTTAAAGAAAACAAAAGAAAACCACATATGAAAACAAAAATATATCTTTAAGTGCATGTGCATGTGTGTAACTCGGTAAACACATAGAAAATAATCTATAAGAATGTCCACCAGACCAAATAACTTCAGGAAAAAAACAAAAGAAAGTAGGTTTTGATGGGGATGAACAAGGGGCTTTTATCCTATATGTAGTTTAGATTATTTACAAACAAGAATGTATTCACTGTCCTAGAAACATCAGTAGCTTAAAAAAAAAAGGATGTATTTGCATATCACTTCTGTAATTAAAAATATAATTTTTAAATTTTGAAATTATTAAGAGATTCTCTTCATCCTGTAGAACTTTGCTTTAACAAGTTACATACTAGCACCAGGAAGGCAGAGGAACTAGTTCCCACTTGGGCAAGGGTTTGTTTATACTGCTTATCTAAAGTTACAGCCAACAATGCTAATGATTCTGAATAGCACCAGCCACTCCTTGGCCATCGCCTCCCCTCCCACCCACAGCTTCAACTATACCTCTATGTAGATGACTTCCAAACGCCTCTTTCCAGACACAGCCTTTCCCTGGAGCTACAGTCCTGACTTTCCAACTTTCTCTTTAGCGGAGCCAACACACAATGTACAAAACCAGACTCCTGTCCTCTCCCTCTCTGTAATTCCGCTCTTCTGCCTAACTTCCTCCTTCTTATGAACTGGCACCTCTTTTTTTCCTCTAGAAACCCAGAAAAGAAACTTCCTAATCATCCCCAGTCCTCTTTATCAACACACCCACCCCCAAATATCCAGCTAGCTGTCACATTCTGATGAGTGTTCTAAAAGGTTCTTCCCAACAAATAACTCCCTTGTATTGCCACTGACACCACCTCAGTTCAGATCCTTTCCATACATCACCAGGACTAGGAGAATCACCTTAAGGGGTCTCCTTGCTCTTCACTGCTTTGACCTACTTACTAGATAGATATCCTATTTGGTGAAGAACCAACATTCCAGTCTGCCATGGTCATTTTGAGCCTTCATTCCATCGCTATTGTATTAGCCATCTTCCTAGCTTTGAGTCATTTGCCAATTTGGGAAATATGGCTTTATGCCTTCTCCAAGTATCTGATAAAAATGTTAAAGTGAGCTGAGCCAAGAACAAGGCTCTAACTACAGATTTCTTTCCAAGGAAACCTAGAGCTTAGTACTAAAGTAAAGAAAGTAATTTTTTTTTAAGTAGTGTTGGATGTTTTTGATCCATCTCATTTATACCTGACAACAATCCCTTGTAGGAAGTATTGTTACCCCAAATTTTAGAGACTTTGAAACTGAGGCTGAGAATGGCTAGGCAAACTTGTGAAAAAGTCTCACAGTTATTAAATGGTAGACTTGTCATTTGAATTTGTCTGTTGATTCCATAGATCATGGTTTTTCCACCACATAGTAGAAACTTTTTGTGGATCCTTACCTTCTAAAAGACAAAGCACATGTCTCTTAATCTGCACTAAATGCTTTCCCTATTCTAGCTCCAAACCTATCTTCGTAACAATAGATTATACTATATGTCAAACACAGTAATAAATTTTACATGCTCTATTTCATTTAATCCTCACCACCATCCCATGAAGTGTTATGATTATATCTATTTTATGTATTCAGAAACTGAGGTATAGATTAAAAATAGCTTAATCTATAAATCAGAAATTATTTAAAAATAAATTTTTAAAAATAGCTTCATCAAGGCCCATCCAGCCAGAAAACAGCAAACAGCTGGGCATGCCTAATTAGACAGATATTTAAGAGGCAGAATGGACAGGAATTCCTATTTGTATAATCTATCAACATGTATTTCTTGAGATCTTTGTCACACACTTAATATTGTTTAAGGGCTACAGATGATAGAAATGAACAACCAACAGAAGTCCCTAGCCTTGGCTTCATAGGGCACACACTCTATTGGGAAAGACAAACATTAGAATGGAAGGCAGCAGCGTGTCATGACTGGGAAGATGAGGCCTTTGGGCTAAGAAATCGCAGACTCAGGTGAGGGTTTTGGTCTCACCAAGTGGTTTGATAAAGGTTCCATTTGCGACGATGGAGAACACAGGAGAAATGGGTTTAGGAAAGATGCATTCAGTTTGGTACACGAGTTTTGGGGAGATGCTACCTAGCCAACCCGATATGCAGCTTTGGAGCTCAGAATTAAGAAGCAGGCTATGGAGAGGCTTAGAATCATTGGTGTAAAAGTGCAACTGCACTCACAGACGTGAATGTCCTTACCAGACATTTCTTGGTAAAGATGTTGAGAAGTTCAGGTATTTGTGCAATGTCTGTCTAACTAACTGAAAGATCTCTGATGGCAAATCCTCGGTATAGAATGAGGAATACAGTAAATGTTCTCTTTACAGAATGAACCAAAGTCCTTCATTTCAAAATAAGTAACAAAGCCATAAATCAATAGTAGAGCATATATGTGAACTAGTTACTCCAGATGAACCTGAATGGCTTCCTTAATACAAGAGCAACCAATGTCCTGGGCATCCTCCCAAGTTTTCGCTGAGCCTTTGCACTGAATAGAACTGGTCACAAGGTGAGCATTTGCTGCCTCTCCTTGTACATTCTAGTCCGATTCCTTGGAATGTGCTACCTCAGTCCCAGCAGCCCTTGCTTCCAGAATTCTTCAAATCAAAAATAAATTTCTCCAAAAAGGAAGGAACGAGGACGGAAATATTTAGCAAAAGAAAACACCAGGTAATAGCAACAGAAGCCTCTTTCCCATGAGTGAAGCTACAGAGTTTTAACTAAGCCCCTTAAAGAAAACACTGTCAAAATTTACAACTTACAAATGATTCCTCACTTATAATGATTTGTTCTATCCTTCCATAAATAAATGTCTGTTCTATCCTTTCATAAAATAAATGTCTGAAACACTGAAGAACGGAGAGAGTGAGCAACATTTTGTTTCACAAATGACAGAAAGTGTCAGGTCCTCACCCGCAAGATCATTTGGCTCAGGTAAACTCAGGAGGACAGTTGCTGTGGGGACCTTGCTCAGCAGAGTCCCCTCTAGCCAGCATAGTGCCTGACACAGAGGAGTAACTCGAAATAACTGTTGAATGGATCAGTGTTGAATGGATGAGAAAAGATGTTTGAAAAAAAGTCCAAAATTGTGGGAAAAAAGGAGACAAGGAATAAGGGGTAACATGTAAGTTAACAAGAATGTGAAGAATGCAACCAACCACCTTCTTGCATCTTAGGCTCTGATTCTCCTCAGCTTCTCCACAAAGACACCCACACAGTAGCTAAATCTTTGGGTCAGTTTCTGAGTCCTATAGATGCTGTCAAATGCAAACTTAAAGTATTTGCCATTTAATGTTTAAGTTTTATACCTGTTTTCTCTTTTCCTTTTGATATGCCTTAGGAACACTTTCTTTCTCCCAAGCTTTCACCTAAACTAAAACTTGACATTGAATTAGACTATTACTAGATTCTAAGGTAATGATGAGCACCAAGCTTCATCTTGTAGGTTTGCTGCTCTTCTATTTCATGTTTTACTACAAAAAAGGAAGTCCACACTGTGTGTCAAGAATCCTCAAGGATGGTGTCTATCCATCTAATAGTAGAATTCCAATTCTGCCTATCTTGGGAGGAACACAAAGAAATGAGTGTCCTTGTTTACCATTTTTTTAAGGCATTTCATTTTCATCTCACAGGAAGACCATTTTAGAGGCTATCCTTGATTAACACTAAAACTTCTTATAAGAACACAAGCCCCAATTACCCAATCCATGGTGTGCACTTCATTCTCATTACACTCACCCACGTAAACAGTGTCCCCAGCTCCTTACCGCATCTGAAGCTGCCCCTGTCACTCTTCGAAAAGCACACAGGGGTCTCCTGGAATTCAATCTATGCACACTCAGGAGCAGAAATCTAATTTTAATTCTTGCCTTTGATGACCATAGCTAAAGTAGAGCTAATTTTTTCAGTTCAAAGTAAAATCTAAATGGCTTCTAGATTAATATCTCTATTTTAGAGACACAACTGATTAACAAACAGATAATGAACTGCCACAGCAGGGATGCAAACATGGTTTAATGATGGGAAATTTGTGAACCTGATAGAACACATCAGTGGGTCAAATGTGAAAAAGCAAAAATCATCTCAAAGATTACCTTCCTGGCATTTGATAAAATTCACCTCCCTTTCATCTTTTGCTTAAATCCAGGAATACAAAACTACTTCTTAAAAGTAATTTAAACTATTTCAAACCAAAAGCCAACATAATGCCTTCTAGAAAATATGAAAAGCATTTCCATTAAAGTTAGGAATAAAACAGTCTATTATCCTCACTCAGTAATGTTCTGGAATTTCTGATTTAAAAGAGAAATTTAAAACCTACAAATCATTATTTGTGGGTAATATAATTCTCTACCTAGAAAGTACAGGAGAATCAACTAAAAATTTAAGTTGATTAAATAAAAAATATAAAATCTTTAGAAAACAATGAGTAAGACATAGAACTTCTCCACTATGGAGCACTGACCCCATTCGTTTCAGAACTGGTGCTTCCTCAGTGGTCATCTGCAAGCTTTGTGCTCAAATAAACTCCATTCTTAATCATATTTTCTGAATCTCATCAGTTAAAGTTGACTATCTTTATGATAGAATGGTAAACAAGGAATCTAGGATCCAAAATTGGATATGACGTATTTATGATGTGATCCCAATTTTATTTGAAAAAGCAAAATTCCCTGTTCTACTGCTCCCAGCTAGGTAGCTTGGGACAAATCCACGAGTCTCTTAGGAGACTAGTTCCTTCAACTCCTCTGAAATCAAGAGGGCCAAGCTTGGACCCTTCTCCTTTCTTCCTCTCAATTCTAAGTATTAGGTGACAGCATATAATCAAAAATTAATAAATATAGACAGAAGTATGTCTGTGTTAATAATTTAAGATAAAATATAGAATTTTAGTTGTTAAAATTATGTTTTTGATTAAAGATTTTTTTAAATGAGTATCCTCTAAATAAGTAATATATTTTATATCTGACTGCTTAGATAGTGATAGTTCATTAGAAATGCACAGCACAGCAAGAAATGAGCACACTCTCTTATCCTCTATGACTAATTTAATCTGGGCTTGCCTGCCTGCGACAGGAACACCCTCCATCTGTTGTTAACCATCCCATGACTTGGCATTAGAGATGCCCGGACCATTCTCAGCCAGCAAAAGGCAGTCAGAAGCCTAGATCCAAGAGTGTCATGGGAGAGCATGCAAGGCTGTCTGATGTCTGTGTTGTACTGATGGTGCAGGAATCCATTTTGGAATTCATTTTGCAAACTTATATAGCTTCTATGCATAGCTCAAAAAATTCCTGCCTTCTTCTCTTAGATTCAAATAATAATTGAGCATGTTTTTTCACAGCTACCTACCACTGTAAATTTTAAAACTGTGCCCAAGCCATGATGAAAGAAAAACCTCAAGCACAATAAGCCAGCTGAGTTAGAAACAAATGAGCCTGCTGAGTAGTAGAGAAGTGAATCCACTCAGACTCCTGCAGTTAACCAAACTGCTCAAGCTCTGCTCTGTCATCCAAATTCATTCTGCCTTTGTGGAGGGAAAAGGAATACAATTTAATGGCCAGAGTATTTAGCTCTTGTGAATTTTATCTACCTTTCTGAGATTGACAAAACAGGTTACTAGAGAGGGCTTCAATTCTCCCAGGTAAACATTTCATACCTGAAAAACATGCTCAATCAACGAAATCTGAGTTTGTGTGATTAATAACAACAAATGAATTGAAACTTTCTCTAGAAATGACAGTAACTTGAAACAACTCCTGTGATATCCAAATTAAACCATGTTGTATGATATTTTAATCCCAGAAGTGTATAGCATGTACTTGGTCACATGCTTTTTCCCAAAATGATTTTTTTCCATTCTCCAGATTTTCCATAGTCAGTAATATTATATAGTTTAAACCTAAAGTGAAGTCATCAAAACAGAGTCTCTCCTTCTGTCTGACTCGTCCTTAATTCTGAATATAGCAGCCTTACTGTTTTATTATTATTATGAGGCTATTCCAAAAAAGCAATAAAAATATACAAATGCTAGCTGAGTTTTGTTATAGCTCTGAACTTGTGTGCACCCATGATCAGCCCTTCTAAAAGAGACCTTTCATTATTTTTACAAATGGAGCACATTTCCTTGAGGTTACCATACAACTACACAGCTAGCAGTGATGCCACTACTAAGAAGAGAGAGATAAGAGGTTTGGGGCAAACATCCCTGATGACACTGGCCAGTACTGTTTGACTAATAACCCTGTCAAGATTAGGCACCCTATTTATGTTTTGTTTTATTTTCCCCAGATATCTTCCTCCTCCCCCATTCAAGCAAGTAGCCCTGTACTCACTGCTTCAGAGGAGGGATATGGGGCTGGGTGGGGGAGGTTGGGGATAGGTCGGAGAGTCTTTCTGGCTCTTGTTTTAAAAACTTAAACCCTAAGAGCACAGAGGAAAGGGTTCAAGGGTACTAAGTCTGTATCATAGACCCATTGTTGAGCAGACGCAGGGAAGAGACTGGAACTTTAACCCTTGTCCCCATTCCAACTCCTACTGGTGGGTAGGCAGGGGAGCAAAGATGAAGTGTCTCATAGGTCCTGAAAGCAAAAGGAACCCTACTTCCTGGCAGAAGGCAATGAGACCTCAAGAGTTGTGGCTGCTGCACCCATCAGAGGCAGCTCAGTGGTACTGTATATGAAGTCACCTATGGACAAGGACAGTGGCTATTTCAGTTACAGCCAGGGAGAGAGGAAGTAAGACCTGCAGCTGTAGCACCACTCAGAGAGCAATAGAAAGGGACCCCATGAAGACATGAGGCTTAATTCTTTTTCTGCCATTCAACTGGGAGACTCAGTAACAACAATAAAAATTGTGAAAGAAGCTAGTACTTGTTAGAAATCTTATTCTTGGCCATGTACTATGTACCATTCAGTGGCTAGTAGTGTCAGACTCAACAGCCAGAAATGCCTGCCTTTGGGAATAGTGTGGGTGGCAGTTAAGAGTCCCAGAATGCTCGGACTCACGTCCCAGATCTGCTGCGTACTAACTGTGTGACCTTGGGCAAGTTACTTAACCTCTCAGTGCCTCAGTTTTCCCGTCTGTGATATGCAGATAATAAAAGTACCTACCTCAGAAAGTGATTGTGGGGATTAAACAAGTTAGTATCTATAAAGTGCTTAGAACAATACCTAGTGTGAAGCTCTCACTAAATACTAGCTATTATCATTCTCTGATGCTGATAGCTTTCGTCTCACTCCTGACTGCTTTCTCTTTATTCTTCCATGCTGTATTAGTTTCCTACAGCTGCTGTGACAAATGACCACAAACATAGTAGTTTAAATTATAGCAATGTGCTATCCTACAGTTCTGGAGGTCAGAAGTCTAAAATGGGTTAGCAGGGCTATATTCCTCCCAGGGGCTATAGGGAAGAATTCATTTTCTCTCCTTTTCCAGCTTTTAGAGGCTTGGCTCATGACTCCTTCCTCACATCGCTCCTGTCTCCCTCTACTAAGTACATTCGTGATTAGACTGAGCCCACCCAGAACATCCAGGATCATCTCAAGATCTTTAATCACACCTGCAAAAGTCTTTTTTCTCATGTAAAGTAACATATTCACAGGTTCCAGGCATTCAGACTTGGACATCTTTGGAAGATCATGATCTAGCCTACCATCTACACCTCCCCAAAGCCTAACACTGCAGACTGGAAAGCCTTGAGGAGCCCAGGGGAACAAACAGTAATATTAGTAGCTAACGTTGAGCACTTAGGATGTAACCATCACTATGCAAAGTGCTTTAAGTGAATTATCTCACTTTGGCCTCAAAGCAACCCAATACAATTACTATTGCTATTTTATGCAAAGATCAGTTGGTTATCCAAGGTTGTATTATGTAAACCCCAGGGAAATTTAATTCTAGAGAATCTTATATTTGACAATATAGTATCTGGGCTGTATATCTTAAGCCATGATAACTGGAGTGTGGGAGTCAGGTGGGAAAAGATCATTAGCCTCAGAGACTGTGCCACAAAAGGTAAACATGCCCCCTGGCTGCAAAGAGACAGGGGGTCTGGCAGAGGGCATGCTAAACTATACACAAAAGGTCAAAGGTCCAGATCATCTCCTCCTACTCAAAGGAGATAACTTGGGGTTACTCAATAATTTCTTCGGAGGGGAAGTAAAAAGTCCATTCTTGCCCCCAGACCAGCCCTGCAGCTCCAGTCGAACTCCCACAAGAAAAGAGGAATTCACAGAATTCCTCTAGTCCCTAGAAAGACTTCCTACTGAGTAAGATTGATGCAGACTCTCTGACACCACGACAGGAAGGCTTACAATCCTGGTAGTCCACCAAATGGCCCCCTATACAAGGACCAAACCACTGGCCACCCTCTACCCCACCACAGTTATGAATATGCAAGCCCCCACGTGCCAAAGATTTCAACATGAGTCCAATGGTTTCAGCAGCACCCACCATTTTCCTACCAGTTCTTACACCGTGAATGTCCAAAAGGAAGTGTGGCTGTCACAGAGTGGAAAGGGGCAAGCTAAATCATTGCTAAGCACATCTATTACAGTGACTGAACTATCCACAGCATTTCAGAACCTCAACTGCTAAACAATTTAGCCACAGCCCTATCTGAAACTTTATAACAGGCTGAGTTAAAGCTAGTTTTCACCCAGCCAATAAAAAATAAATAAATAAAAAATAAAATAAAATAAATAAAAGATGGTCATTTGTTTTGGGTCATGAGCCCAGAGGTTAATGTGGGATAGCACAGTGGTCAAGAGAACAGACTCTGGAGACAACCCACTTTGACTGGCTCCTGATGCTGGCCCTTCCTTGCTGTGACTTTATGCAAGTCACTTGACCTTTCATTGCCTCAGTTTTCGCATTTTCAAAATGGGCATAATCATGGATGTCTATACTCCCTAATCCAAATTCTGAGCAGCCAACTGTGATTCATAAGCTTTATGGATTTTGTAGTGGTAAAAGTGCATATGCCATGTATTATATAACACCTCCAATGGGATCTGCAGCAAATAAAACATGCCCGTAATTTCTGAAGTAAAAATGTATGAGTAGTTCTCACCAATTGAGAAAAATAAAGACTGTCATAACCTCACATCAGTTCAGACTAAGTTTTGTAGCCAAATTTATGAAAACCATAGTTTTCAGAGCTTTTTTGATCTTGGAAATAGGTAAGGGATAAGATCTCTCATACTGACTGCCTAAAATATAAAAATTAAATGAGCTGATATACAGTGCTTGGAGTGGTGCCCAGCATGTAGTAAGCACAATAGTTTTACCAACAACAACTTCTATTATTTTCATGTAAAATTTGGAAACTTTAAAGTTATGACTAAATTTCATTTGGAAACCAGTACACTTTAGAGATTAATAGGTATTACCCCATTTGAAACAATCCTCTAGGGAAGGATTTTCTGAGATGATGAAAATGTTCTGTATCTCCACTGTGCAATACAGTAGCCACTAGCAGCATGTAGCTATCAAGCACTTGAAACATAGCTGGTTAATTTCATGTAACTAATTTCAATTCAAATGTAAGTAGCCATACGTGGCTAGTGACTACCATATTGGACAGTGCAGCCTCCGAGGGCTTGGTTCCCAATCTGGCCCATGAAAATCTATTTAAGCCGTAACACAGCTGAATTACAGCCTTGGTAAAAAACCTGCATTCTGCATCCAGGGAGCAGAGAGGAACACATGATGCTAGAGAGAGCTCTGCCCTCCTTTGTAGGCCATGTGGTTGGCCTATAACAAAATGCATCTTTGATATCTTCTTCCTGTATTTCTTTACTCCCTACTCCTCCATTTCCAACTCTCCTCTTTAGGCCTTGTATAACTAAATCACAAGTTTCCCTAAAACAACCTTCCAGCCCTTCTCCAGAAGCACCATGCTCCCAATCACCTGCCTTCCCTCGCCTCAACTAAACCCCTACTTGCTCAATGCCACAGATCTCAACTGGACATTGGAAGAAAAGCAACTTCAGCAAACAAATTCACACTCTTAGCCGCTTCTGCTTTTTTTTTTTTGGCTTTTTCTCTGCTTCTCCTTCTGAACCCAGAAGCTCTGAGTATTTTGTTGTTGTTCCACCGCAGAAGTAGTTTCAGCAGAGAGAGAAGGAGTTAGGACTATAGCAACTGTCCTATATAGGTACCTGTCAGCCAGGTGTGTAAAACGTGTGCGCGCGCACACACACACACACACACACACATGCAGCACGGCCTCGCTCTGTGCAAATCCCTCCTCTTGCCCAGGCATAGGAAACATCCCCTGCTCTCTACTTTAGAAAACACTTCCACCATGCACGGTATTTTTTCAATCTTCTTTTATTCATTTAGAAAGTTATAGGTAACAAATTGCACATCAAACAATTTAAAGGTATACAACAAAAGCCCAGAGAAGAATGAGACTAAGAATGGTTGTAAATAGAAAAAGAAAACCAACCACCTTCACTGGAATCTAGCTTCTAACCCATTGGAGTATGGAATGTTTAATGACAGGTCAAACTTGGAGCACATCCCAGGAGTTTATATTACTAGGAGGACTGGAAGAATGTCCCTCCAGTTCAATCTCACCTCTTACCTGGCCCCAAGGCATGAACCAGAGATGATTATTAGACATGGCTCCTGGGTATAAAAGGAATTTCCCCTATGGGATATAAATAAAGGATCATATTAATGGTAAACATTACACATTCCTGTAGCTCCTTTCAATTATATTATCTCCTTCTCCAAAGTAGATATTTATTTTGTAAAACCAAAGTCTTAAGATTTAATACTGGCTCACAATTATTTCTAGAGAGCCTTCTAGGTGCAAGCATTGTGCCATGAAAGCCACAGCATATGCCTTCAGTAGAGAAAATGAGACATCTACATAAATCTCTCAGAAGGTAGAGGGCAGAAAGGGCCCTGGAGAAAAAATGCTGCAGGAATCAGAGCAGCAGGAGGTTGGCTGTTTCAGGCTGGGTTATCAGGAAAAGCCTCCCAACACCAGCAAAACACAGTTTGAAGGACAGTTAGACTTTAGAGTAGTGGATGTGGGGGAGGATGTGCCATCAGATGGTCTAGATGACAACACCATCAGACATTCTTAGAAAAGTATTCATGAAGACATAGATGCATACAATAACCTAAAGATAGTCCACCTCTCTCCTCAATGACAACTGGGCACCGGTACAAGCATCTATGGGGTCACCTGCTTCCACCTCCCAAGTCAGGCTCTCAAAACTTCTCCCTAGTGGGGTCCCACATTCTTGGCCTCAGTAGTGCCCATTCTATGGCAGTGGCCCCACCCTACCTCTACGCGGGTTGTAAGAAACATGAAAACACACCAATCCTGCAGAGATCTAAATGACCTATAGGCAAATTTTGCATAACGTAACTGAAATTGACCTTAGTGCAAATAAAACTTTTCGAAGAAGTGAATCCTACTTAACATGTATTCAGGGAACTCGCTATTTAAAATGACACTGATTAATCACTAAATGAGTCTTACACTGAATAATTGGTTGAGTCAGCTGAACTAAGTGTCTCACAGCTTAAATACAGAGCTGTGTATTTAAATGTACCGCTGTGCACCTAACATTCGCCACGACAGAGGACTTCTTGCTCTAGTCTAATTATTACTGTAGCATGAAAGGACTTGAAGGGAAAGCTAGTTATTCTTCTAGTTACCAGTTAGAGCGGGACCAGGTCCAATATTGTATTTTCTAGGACTTGATGTACAGAGATCTCTCCAGGAACATTCTCTTGAGCACTTTCCTTGAAATACTGTTGCTAAGTACCACCACAAAAAGAGCTTATTTTTCTTTGTACTGGCCACCTCCACACCATACTCACAACCCGAAGGGGCGGACCTGAGGTGGACGTCTGGAGTGAAGGCACTGGCAGGGTGTTCTCCAGCCCCTGCGAGGGCGGCCTGCTTGCCCCGGGGGACCTCCCGCCTCGGGTCCCCCTGGGAGGGCGAGGACTCTGTTCCGCCAGGTAAGCGGAGTCGGGCTGCTTTCGGCGGGTCTGCTGCCTTGGGAGAGAACCAGCCCATCCCTCCCCTTCTCCAGTCCTCAGGAACCGAGCTACAGAGTCGCCTCCTCACCTCTTCGCTCCTGGCGAGTCTCGCCGGCGTCCCCAAGCACAGCGCCCCTCTGGGACCCGCCGATCGCGTGCCTGTCGCTGGGGCGTCGGGTGTCCCCGCTACTGTGTGTCAGCCGCAGAGCCGATGCCCAGGAACACGCAGGAGCCAGGCAAGTGCCCGGGAGGCAGCGCTCGGGAGGCAGAGCCCGGGCGCGCCGCCGCCGCCCCTCCCGCCGCGCGAGCCCGCCGCCCGCCGGGTCGCCCGCGTTGCCCAGCGTTACCGTGTGCACCCGCGCGGTCCCCAGTCCGCGCCCGCCGAGCTGTACGCGCTGCCGAGTCGGCGGCGGCTGCGCGGGCGGCAGCTGGGCCCCCGCCCTGGGCCGGGCTTTCCCAGAACTCGCCCGCCCCGGTGAGAGGCCGCTAGCGCCGCCGCGGGCTGCCGGGCGGCCTGGGGAGCGGCCTGTGCCGGGCCCGCCCTCGGCTCCTGCCGCGCGGGGAAGGCGGGCGCGGAGCGAGGACTCGGCGGCCGCCCCTGTGCTGGCTGCTGGCTGCTGGCCGCGCGACCCCTTCCCAGACCCCTGGCCCTGGCCCCTAGGAGCCATCTTTTCCGGCGGGAGCCAGAGACAGCGCTAACTGGCCGCCCGGGTCCGGGAAAGGCGGGAACCCTGCACACCTCAGGTGGCGGGAATTTACTCTCATGCTACCCCAGGGAACCATCCCTGCTTGTCAGATAGGGAAAGTGAGGCTCACAGCAGATAAATGACATAATCAAGGTGTCTGGAGTAGATGGCAGCTCCAAGTGGAATCCGTTCTGTCACTCGTTCACTTAATTCGTACTCCTTTTGCCGGTAATGGTGGTCATCCAGGCCTGCGGACTCCAAATCCAAAATTCTTTCATTGCTCAAGCAAACCCGAAGATATTCACAGCTAGAAACCACAGGCTCTGAACAGAGCTTCCTCAGCCGCTGGAGCGGCTTAGGAGAACCAAGGATCTGGAGAAAAATCAAATCATCCTCCTCCTCCCTTTCCCTTTAAATCTGTGCCTCCTCTCTCTACCTGTTCTAATGGAAGACCCTTCCCTAGGCCTGACCTCTTCTGTCGCCTCCCACTGTCCTCTGTCTCCCTTGGAGCAAACCAATCCTTCAAACCACCGCTATATTATTCTTCCTCTTTTACAACTTTATATAGAAACCTTTTATTTTAATTTTTTTTAAATAAAAGACGGGGTTTCACTGTGTTCGCCAGGATGGTCTCAATCTCCTGACCTGGTGATACACCCGCCTCGGCCTCCCAAAATGCTGGGATTACAGGCTTGAGCCACCACGCCTGGCAATCTATGCAGAAACCTTCAATGGCTCGCCATTGCCCTCCAAACTAACTCCCCATGGCTGTAGTAATCCAGCAAGTCCTGGCTAATTAGAACCACCCAAGGGAATGTCTCTCCCACTCCAGCTGTGTACCTGAACTTAGTCTGAGCCTTCTACCTGGAGCATTGCCACCTCCTCCCACACACTTAACTTCTGCTCAAGTTTGACCCTTTCTTTTACGTCCCTCTTAAAAGTGATCTCCCCTTCTTGGAGCCTCCAGAACACAGGAGAGATTGGAGCAAGAATGCACAGGAGGCCCAGAGAATCCTGTTAAGAAAAATCTGCCAGCCTGGTCCTTAAACTGCCTTGCTGTTTTCTCACCACTAGGACTTTAATGAAAACTAACATGACTGCCTCCCTGGAGAGCTGGTTTCCGAAAGGTCTCTGCAGAGGGCTCTAAAGAAATTCTTTGTTCTTTGAGATCTTGGGATTTTAGCACTAGGATAATGAGAAGTGGTAATTTACTCAATCCCTGAGGCTACACTATCCTGAACAAGTAAAAAAAAGGGCTGAGAAAAGAGGTAGCATCACTGACAATAAACAAGTTAGGCCATTTATTTAATATACAGTATTATATTATGATTTTATAATTCATTTAATGGTCAAATAATATCAAACATCATCCATCACATGGCACCCCCCAAAGATTTTTTTTTTATTTGGCAAGTGGGAATAGATTGCTACAAACTTGGTAGATGCACCAGCGGTTAACACTGAATCCTCCAAATGAGTCACCGTATGATTAGTAAGCAAGGCAAATCTAGGTTTGCTGCGCAGGAAAGTTATTCGAGTGTGGTAATCAATGTGGCCCCATCCCTAGAAAGGGGCGCCATCCTAAAATCTCTGCAAAGAGAACAGGTCCAGATCAGTGTCCTCTGCTCGCCCCGTGGCTCCCTCTCTAAATGAGGCTGGAGGGAAGTCATGTCCCCATGGCTGCCTCACCGCATTGGAATGTCTGAGCTAACAGTACTTCCAGCGGGTTCACTGCTCCTCTGAACAGCACTGCCCAGACTTTCTGGAGATTTTAATTCACTCCCCAACCTCAACCAACAGTTGCACACAAGGTGCCTTTTTTACACCCTGCTCTCTGTTCCATGAAACACACAGACCATCTCAGGGGAACAATGGCTCCATTCAAGACTTTTTCAAAAGTGCACCATATAACCTCCCCTCTGTGGGCTGCTGCCAGCCATTATCTAGAGGAAAAAAACTGTCAGATAAAGCACCTGAGAATTGGGAGAGCACTGGATAATTTCCATGGAAAACTCAGCTTCAGTAAACTAAGTTATGCATCTCTTTATACAAGACAATTCTGCATAGACAACAACAACAGCCCCAAGAAACAATGTTGTGGAGACTTTATTTCAATAAAGTGCACCTATGTTTGAAATTTCAGAAGAAAGCACAGGTCTTTTGAGCTTATTACATTACATAATGGTTTCCAGTCAATGGAAATTGATCTAAATATGTGATAAACATTGAGACTAAGGAATTTAAGTAGTAAAATTATTTTAAGATATGGAACCATCTCCCCTCTTTCTTTCTGCCTCCCCTATCCTGTAATTTTCAGAAAGGCGGTGGGGGCAGTGGTCTCTGACTTCATGGTGGTGGCTGCCAACAGGAGGCCCCACACCCTCTACTGCACATATTACAGAAGAAGGATTGGCACTTTGCCACACTCAACAAGCCAGACATCAGTTAACCCATTCATAAACAAACCCTTAGGTTGGGAACTGAGTAGTCAGTATGGGCACCTTTGACTAATGCATTGATCTTTGTTAAACAGCTGCTGATCATCAAGCAGAGGAATTTGCCAACAGACATGTGGGTAGCACAAAGGTTAAGGAAGGAGTGAAGGAACAAGCCAGCCCTTAGCTTTTCCAGTTGCCATTTCCTCCCTTTCGAAGTCACTGCATCAAACTACCAGGCCTACTAGCTGTCTGCAAACAGGCTAGTGAGTTCAGACGGTGAGCAGAGAGCCAAAAACACGCTTCCTAGAGTTGTCTTGTATGTGAAGTTAGATGTACTAAGGCAGTTTGAGGTTGATGAAAAACAACTGGCTTGTTAAAGCAGTAGGTATCTCTACCTGTATGATATGGTTAGGAGTGAGGGTCCCCAGGGAACAGTACATAAAGCAGGGAAAGATGATCCTAAACATTCTCTCTCAGCACAGCTGGTGTTAGGCGAACAGACTTTGGTGTGGGACCACTTGAGTTGGGCGCTCAGATCCACTCCCCAGGTGTAAGCCCTCGGACAGATTACTTACCTCTCTGTGCCTTATTTTCCTCTAGGTAAATTGTATCTGCATGATATGGTTTGGCTGTGTCCCCATTCAAATCTCGAATTGTAGCTCCCATCATTCCCACATGTTGTGGAAGAAACCCGGTGGGAGGTAATTGAATCATAAGGACAGATGGGCCTTTCCTGTGCTGTTCCGTGTTAATGAATAAGTCTCACGAGATTGATGGTTTTATAAAGGGGAGTTTTCCTGCACATGTCCTCTCTCTTGCCTGCTGCCACGTAAGCTGTGACTTTGTTCCTCTTTGCCTTCTGCCATGATTGTGAGGCCTCCCCAGCCGAGTGGAACTGTGATTCCATTAAGTCTTTTTTTCTTTATAAATCACCCAGTCTTGGATATGCCTTTATTAGCAGTGTGAGAACACACTAATACAGTACCCCTCAGGGTAACTGTGAGGATTTAATGAGCCAGTGTATATGGGACACTTAGAACATATAAAGGTTTATTACTTAAATAAATAAAACTCAGATCTTTATTTCCATTTAGACTCATGGTATTTAAAGGCCATAAACTCCTTTGAATATTCCAAAAATCTTGTCAGTCTTTTGACATAAAGTTTTTTTCTTCTTGAAACATTCAGGAGTCTCATTGTAATACCTGGTTCAGAGTTGCTGTCAGCAAAGATTGGGACTAGCTCAAATTGTTTCAAGGAGCCATAATGAAAGATTATAAAAGCGCTTTTTAAAAAAATTATACTTTAACTTCTGGGGCACAAATACAGAATGTACAGGTTTGTTACATAGGTGTACAGGTTTGTTACATAGGTATACAAGAAAAGCACAATTTTTTAAGAAAAGTTTTAGCTACACTGGAATTCCAAAGCATAGACATTAGAAACTTCTTTTTTTTCTTTTTGAGATAAGGTCTTGCTCTGTCACCCAGACTACAGTGTAGTAGTGTGATCATAGCTCACTGTAACCTAGAGCTCCTGGGCTCAAGTGATCCTCCCTCCTCAGCCTCCTGAGTAGCTAGGACCACAGGCAAGCACAACCATGCCCAGCTAATTAAAAAAAACCTTTTTTTTTTTTTTTGTAGAGATGATGTCTTGCTATGTTGCTCAGGCTGGTTTTGAACTCTTGGCCTCAAGTGTGGAGACTTTTCTAGATGTAGTTTTCAAGGTTTTGTGTTGTTCTTAGTGGCCAAAATGCACAGTTTATCTAAAGAAACAGGAGAGAAGACAGAATATATATATATTTTAAGTAGATACAGCTATATTTCCAGTCCCACATTCTCTTCTAGAACCTAGCCACTGATAACATGTGAAGTCTAATTCCCCTTCTCGAATATAGGCAGCCCCTTAACTAATAGAATGAGGTAGAAGTGATGATGTATAGCTAGAGTACCTACCTCATGGAAGTTGAGACCGCTTTTGTTTGCCTATCTTGCTCCAGAACTCTCATCCAAGAACCCAAACGCCATGTTGTAAGGGAGCTCAGACCACCTAGAGAGGCATGTATGATCCCAGCTGACAGCCAGCATCAACCTTGGACATGTGGGTGAATGTACCTTCAAGGGATTGTAGTCACTAACCTTCAGGCCATCCCAGCAATAGTAAGTATGGAAGATCAAAGCTGTCCCTGCCAAGCCCTGCCAAAATTGCTGGGTTTTGAGCCAAATAAATGGTCAGGCTTTTAGGCCATAAGTTTTGGGATAGTTCCTTACATAGCTTTCATAACTGAGCAATAAGAATGAATGTTGGGAGGTAGGTAGATTTAGTTGAAACTCATGAAAGTTTTCTTCTGCTTGCCTGTATTTTCACAATGAAATCGTAAACAAAATCATCAGGTGAGACTGAGAATGGGGTAGGACATGCAGAAAGTTTAAGAGAAAAGGTATGAAGTAATCATCTAGGAAAGTGAGAGAGCAAATGGAAGAGGGAAATACAATGCCAGGTATTAAATGCTCATCAGCATACAGCGAGCCCAGTCACAATGACGGTACATTTTTCTTCAGCCACATTTAGCTCCATAGGTACAGGAGAAGAAAAAATAGAGAGTTGGATTTAAGTAGGGTTGTTAAGAAAGCAAAAAAGAGTCAAGATCATAGGAAACATGCAAGGGACTGTTTATAATGATTGATGATAACATTAAATCAGGAAAGGAAGAAAGTAAAGATATGATGATGATTAGAATCCTCATAGCTGAAGGTGAGGTTTACAATGCACTGTGCTAAATGTTTTGTACAATATATTTACCTTCATAAAAACCTATGAGTAGACAATTTTATCATTTCTATTTTAAAGATAAGGAAGTCAGAAGCTCAGAAAGGTTAAGTAACTTTCCCAAGTTTACACAGATATCTAGATTTGAACTTAATCTGGTTCTAGAGCCATCCTCTTACCCCAGCCTTCCCTGGACATCTGAAATAGCTTCTTCCACACTGAGTTCACCTTGCTGACCCCAACACCATGTTATTATTCTACAGGGAAAGCTAGTTACTAGGGTAGAAAGATGAAGGGCTGCCTGGTCCTGCTGCCCTATCACCACTTTCCCCATGGCTTTCCCAAGAGAGTCTTTCTGCTTTCAAAACGTATGACACTTGCATATTCCACTTTCTTCCTTTCTTCACTGAAGACTTACCAATGTCCTAGCTCTTAGCTTCCTCTCCAGGCTATTTCTGGCATTATTCTAAAGGAGTTCCATCTCCTTGCCCCCTTCCGTATTGAGAACATGTGATGTCTTCCATGCAGGGACTTGTGCACACTGTAACTCAGCCTGGAAAACCGTACCTGCAAAATGATAGATTCTCAGTCAATCCAGGAACCTCTTGCCTTGGAGCTCTTATTTCTATTCAAACTCTCTTCCAAGTTTCATGGACATTTACAAAAGTGAGTTCAGAAAATCTCAAACAATTCCAGGAAATATACAGGCTATATTCTCTGACTAAAATGCAAGAAAACTAGAAATTAATAATAAACATTTTAAACCAAAAAGCATCAACTGCTCAACAATTAACACACATTCTCTTAAATAATTATTGGATCACAAAGGAAACCCCAATTATAATTAGAGGTTTTTTGGAACATAACAAAATGAAAATATTGCATAATCCAAATTAATGAAATATAGTCAAATAGTAATCAACAGCAAATGTGCATCTTAAAAATTTTCATAATTAAACAAGAAGGAGTAAGAATATATGAACTGAAAATTTAAATTAAAAACACCAAAACAATTCTAAGAAAAAAAGCCAAAAATAGTAAAGATAAAATCCTTAACCAACTAGAAGATAAATCCAGGAGGTGGTTCTTTGAAAAACATAAAATCCATTTTTTTTTTTTTTGTTGGCAGGGTCAAGGAGGAGGATGGGGAGTGGTGTAGGGATTAAAAAAGAATAACACTTCTAGAATATACAACCAATAAAAACACTAGAAAAATTATCGAAGAAAAAGAGAATTCTGCATAGATATGTAACACTTTTAATGATAAAAGAATACTAAAATAAAGTCTAAGCTAATGAAATTTTAAACTCTGGGTGAATAGATAATATTCTGAGAATTTTTATCACAATTGATCCAAGAAATAGAAAAATATATATTTTCTTCTGAACACTGTTGCTGGGTTTGAAGAATTTTTTACAGTTTTGTTTTCCCAAGTTATTAGCCATGAACATTTGCCCAGCCTCCTTTGCAGCTAAAACAGCGACAGTTCACCCAGCACCATCAGCCAGGCATACCTGTGCGAGATTTAAATTCAGAACTGAACAATTTCGACTTGTAACTGCTGCTCATCAGAGGATATATTCGGGGCAATTTGAGTTTATGCTCCCCAGTAGCAATCCTCAAACTTTTGGCCCAAATATATTCTCTCTCTCTCTCTCCCACTCTACACACGCACACACACACACATACATACATACATACATACATACATACATACATTTTTTTTTAGATGGAGTCTTGTTCTGTCTCCCAGGCTGGAGTGCAGTAGCACAGGCTTGGCTCACTGCTACCTCTGCCTCCCAGGTTCAAGCGATTCGCCTGCCTCAGCCTTCTGAGTAGCTGGGATTACAGGTGCCTGCCATCAGCTGCTATTTTTTTGTATTTCTGTTTAGTAGAGATGGGGTTTCACCATGTTGGCCAGGCTGGTCTCAAACTCCTGACCTCAAGTGATCCACCCGCCTCGGCCTCCCAAAGTGCTGCAATTATAGGCATGAGCCACTGCACCTGGCCTCTCTACATATATATATGTATATACATATATGTATATACGTATATATATATATGTATATACATATATATATACGTATATATATATATATGTATATACATATATATATATACGTATATATATATGTATATACATATATATATATACGTATATATATATATGTATATACATATATATATATACGTATATACATATATGTATATACATATATATATATGTAGAGAGAGAGAGAGAGAGAGAGATTTAAAGAAGTGAGCACTTTGAAGAAGGAGGCTCAGTACAAAATACATTTTGCTGTCGAGAATGACAGCAGAGACACTCATGAGCTTTTGAGAGCAACCATAAAGTTGGATTTTTGGTGCCAAGTTGGCTTCAGGATTGGTAGCAGGAAACTCCAGAAGAAAGAGCTCCTGGCAACAGTGCTAAAATACACTTCCAGTGTCTAGGACATGGCTTGAGGAATTGTTCTTAGAAGCCTGTCTCCAAGCTACTCAAATTCCTTTGGGAAATTGCTTTCCAGCCTAAATTAGTTTCTGTTGCTTGCAGCTGGGAACACTGACTGGCCCAATAATCAGTGAAATAAATGGAAATATTTAACTCATTAATTAGATATTTACTGAGTGACTTTTAGGGCATAAATTATGCAAGATACTAGGAAAACGGGAGTAATGAGCACTGACATGATCTAATGAAGTATTTATCAAAGAATCCTCACCAAAAAAAGTTCTAGGGTGGTATACCTGAAGTATTTTCACCCAATACTAGTTTGACAACATAAAGGAACTCTGTGGCCAAATAAATTTGAATATTCTGGAGGTTTATAAGGCACAATGACATAACTATGAGCAGTTCCACAGTAAGTGATTATTTAATTGCATTTAATTCAGAAATTCCCTAATTTATAAAGCATTGCACAAAACTCTTGTGAAATGCTGCCCATAGGCCCAATAATTTTACACTTGGTTCTTCCACACTTTCAATTGACATAAATAAAATGCTTATAAAATATTTTCCCAAGGAAAAAAGTATATTTCAAAATTCTTTTTTTTTTTTTTTGCTTGACCCAGAGTATTTGTTTAATGTACTTGTTGAATGAATCAACGCATTTGTAAGAATGGTACAATTAAACCAAATTCTTTCCAGATAAGCTAAAAACTTTTATATACAAATGAATCTATTTCTTTGAATGTATATTACATACAATGTTCATTCAAAAACATAAATAAGTTTATCGACATTTACATACACATATATTACAAATACATATCTATAAGTTGGATATAGATACAAACAATTTCCCTTTGTACCTGAGTAAACAATTGCAACAAAGGTGTTATTCAGGAATTCAGTTGATATTTCTGCTCCCCAATTCTGTTTCACGTGATTATTTTATTTTATTATTGTACTTTAGGTTCTGGGTACATGTGCAGATCACGCAGGATTGTTGCATAGGTACACACATGGCAATGTGGTTTGCTGCCTCCATCCCCCCCGTCACCTACATCTGGCATTTCTCCCCATGTTATCCCTCCCTGACCTCCCCACCGCCCCGCTATCCCTCCCTTGGCTCCCCTAACAGACCCCAGTGTGTGATGCTCAAAATTCTTTTAAGAAGTGACATAAACCTGGTTCCAGAACTTATTTATAGCAAATATAGCACAAAAACACTACCATAAATACTTATCACTTATGAGCCTAGACACGAAAATCCTATAGTATAATCAAGCCAAATTCAGTAACCTACCGTAAAATCATCTACTCTGACCAATTAAGATATATCACATGTTTTAAAGATAATTGAATATTAGCTAATTTATTAATAAAAGAATTATTAACAATAAATCAAAAAATCAAATTATCAAATAACTGAAAGACATTTCATAAAATTAAATGTCACTTTCTTCCTGATTTTAAGAGGCTTTAAAAAACAAATAATAGACGTGCGTGCTCTTAATAAAATTACAAATAATAGTCATCAGTATACAAATGGCGAGCTACTTAGAGACAAACCTATTAAAATTAATGACAGACAAAAATGCCCAATTATAACTATTATTCAATATAGTATGGATGTTTTATTCAATATAGTAAGACACAAAACAGAAAACAGAAATATACCTCCTGAAAAAGGGGGAAATAAAATTCTAATTACATGCAGAAAATGTGATTATGCACCTAGATAATCCAAGACAGTTATCTATAAAAACTACTCAGAATCAAGGAGAGCTTGGTAGAGAGCCTAGTACAGATAAATATTCAAGTATCAACAGCTTTTCTACACAACACTGCTACCTACTTAGCAATATATTGGGATGATTCAACCAAAACACTAAAACATATAAGCAATGGTACAACAGAAATTTTAAATGGAAATTAGGAATAATCATAATGATGTATATACTTGTGTGTGTATATAATTAACTTGGAGAAATTAGAAAGATTTGGATACATATGGAGAGATACAATATTCTTTCATGGAAAGAGCTAAAGATTAAAAATGCCAATTTCTATTAAATTAATATGTAACATTCAACAAAATCCCAATGGGATTTTTAAAAACTCATCAGAAAATGCAAGTTAGTTTGCTGAAACTAAGGTGATTACACTGAATTTCATTACAATGAAATTCTATTTTTGCTTTTGTTAACAAATTCTCATATTAAGCATTTTTAAAAACGTGACTGAAAAATTTTTTTAAACTTAAAAAATAAATGATTAGTTAAAACAATGTTATAAAAGAAGGACAATAAGGTGGGCACAGAGGTGACATCTTAGTGCCACCAGTGACTGTCCACTGGAAGAGCCCATCTGGTGGCAGTGAGTGTCCAGTGGAGAAACGCCAGCAGCCAATTCTGAGGTGACTGTGCCTGTCATGTGAGTTTGGCTGTACCTTGCCTCTCTTGGTTTCAGACATTTTCTGAACCTGGTTCTCCAGGCTTCCCACTGATTCTGATATGATATGTTCATTTCCACTTAAGCTAACTAGAGTTGGTTTTTGTTGTTTGCGATCAAGAAGTCTGATTTGAGCAACTTGGAAAAGAAAAAAACACTTTTCTAAATAAATCATAGATTAAAGAAAAAAATTACGTAGAAACTCAAATATTAAGAACTCAATGACAATTTTTAAAAAACACAATAAACTACATACCAAATGATGCTTGTAATGAAGCAATACTGGAGGGAAATTCATAATTTTCAAATACCTTTATTAGAAAAGAAGAAAGGTTTATAATGAATTGCTTAAGCATTCAATACAAGAAACTAGTCAGAGAAAACAGGGTAAACACCAAAGAGGAAATAATTTGTGTAAAAGAAATTGTTTAACTAGAAAACAAAAACCCAAAACTGGACTTAAAACAAAAATGGATAAACAAAGCAAACTTCTAGCCAAACTAATTAAGACAAAATAAACGAAGACACAAATATATAATGCAGGAATAGTAATAGTTTATATTTATTGAAAGGTTACTTGGTGCCACATTCTAAGTACCTGACATAAATTCACTCATTTGATTCTCATAACGAACCTATGAAATAAATACTGTTATAATTCCTATTTACACAATAGGAAACTGAAGCACAGAAGGAGTATTTAGTTTGTCCATATTTCATGACCAGTTATATGAGAACCCAGCCATTCTGACTCCAGAGTCCCTATTCTTCACCCTTATGCTAATGAAGGTGAACATAACAAGAGTTACAGTAGAGAGTTAAAGATCACATCAGAACACTAGAAATGTTATACTGTTGATCTTTAAAAGAGATGAAATGGACAATTATTTTAACTTTAGTTTTGTTTTTTTAAAACAAATTTAGTTATTTAATAGCTACCACTGGCAGTGTGAGTCCTCCAAGTTTGTTCTTGTTTCTCAAAATTATTTTGGCTAATCTGGGTCCCTTGTACTTCCATCTGAATTTTAGGATCTGTTTGTCAGTTTCTACAAAAAAAAAAAAAAAAGCCAGCTGGGATTTTGATAGGGATTGTGTGGAATCCGTAAGTCAATTAGAATCACTCTGTAGATCAAGGAACATGGGAAAAAGTTCAAAAGATGTAAAAAGTGAGTTTCTCCCTCCTTGTCCTTTACTGTTCTCCTCTCTGATCCAGACACAACCACTTGGGTATCCTTTCAGGATTGTTATATGCATATTCAAGAATTTGGTACCTTCTCACTTTTAAAAACATGTTGATCACCTACTATGTAACATGTTATGTTATATGTTTTATGTTATATGTTGTGCTCCGTTATGTAGCCGTGCCATTATTTACTTATCTAGCCCTTTGATGATAGACATCTAAGTTGTTTCCAACCTTTCACTATTACAAAAAAGGTTGCAATAAATAGCCCTGTACCTATAACTTTCACTCATGCATGAATAATATTTCTATGGGATACATTTCTAGAAGTCAAACTTCTGGGTCAAGGCTCTTTAAAAGTTTGAAATTTAAAAACTACTGCCAAATTCACCATAACACGGGTTGTAACAATTTACAGTTCCACTGGCAAGGTATGTGAGTTCTTGTTTTCCTACCCCTTCACCAACAAAGTGCTATGCAAACTTCTTGAGGCTGTTCCAACATAGGACTGTAGGATTTCCCCTCAGGGTGTGTCATTTACTTTGGCAGCCTGCCTCCTTAGGGGGAGGTTTGCAGGCTGGGGTCTCCTCTCTAGGGACTTTCCCTTACCTATTTAGGCTTCAGTGTATTTGGTATCCTTTCCGTATGTATTTAAGAGCTAGCTGAGGGTCAGGCATGGTGGCTCACACCTGTAATGCCAGCACTTTGAGAGGCTGAGGTGGGCAGACTGCTTGAGCCCAGGAGTTTGAGAGCAGCCTGAGCCACATGGTGAAACCCAGTCATTACAAAAAATACAAACAAACAACAGCAACAACAACAAACTAGCAGGGTGTGGTGGTGCATGCCTATAGTCCCGGCTACTCAGGAGACTGAGGGGGGAGAATTACCTGACCCAGAACATCCAGGCTGCAGTAAGCCATGATAGTGTCACTGTACCCCTGCCTGGATAACAGAGTGAGACCCTGTTTCAAAAAAAAAAGAGAGAGGGAGAGAGATCTGAAGCCAACCTTAATTTATTTCTTCTTTTAGATGATGTGATCATTTTCCTGGGTGTCCAAAGAACTATCTAGTTTTCTTTGAGGACTGATTTACAAGAGCCACTCTTGCACAGTGGATAAAGGAAGGAGACATACTCTACCAATATAAAAACTTCAAAACTTCTGGACAAAAATGTAAGAGAAAACTGGCAAATTTGGCTTTAACCATATAACCTGTATAACCATAAGCATTATTAACAAAGTTTTTAAAAAAATCCAAAATCAAGAGAAGAAAGTTGCAACATGCATAACAGAAAAATAATCAGTATCCTTAAAGAATTGAAGTAGGAAAAATAGAAAATAGGCAAATTATATAAACATATGAAAGCGTGTTTAACTTCATTTATACTCTGGGAATAACAAATTGAAAATTGCTCAATGAGATGGATTTTTAAACCATCTACTTAGCTCCTCCAAAAAATGTCAAGTCTGGTGAAAACAAATGCTAGAGTTAGAAAATATGGGAATTAATATACTGTTAGTGGGAGTGTAAACTGGCAAACCACTTTGAAGAACAGTCAGGCAATATCTAGTAAAGCTGAAGATATTCTTACACTACAAACTCCAGTTCCACTTCTATGTATTCAGTTTCTGCATATATGCAATAAAGAGATGTACTATAAGTCCTTTGCAGCTTTGTTGGTAATTGCCAAAACAGAACCAACAGATTGAAACAAGCCTGACTGTCCATATATTGAGGAATGAATTAATATTTGTTTTTGTTTACTCATGTGATAGAATACAATAAAATTGCATTTTAAGTAGATGAATTAGATGTATAAGTATTAACATGGATAT
>PVKP010028985.1:0-29494 GCA_004027715.1 Plecturocebus donacophilus
CCGAGCCGAGGCGCCGGCAAAAAAGCCGCGCCAGCCGAAAGGGTCACGCTGGCGACCCGTGGGGCTCCTCCACTGGGAATGTCCTGGTCCGTGGGCAGCAAAAATTTATCGGTAAGTGTGGCGTCCACTGGCTCTCTGCGCTTTTACTGGGAGCTGCAATCCTGAGCTGCTAGTGATCGGCCATCTTGGATCTCTCTCCATCTCTAATTTTTTCTTTAAGGCAATTTCATACTCATTAGAAATGGCATACTTTCAAGTAATGAACAATCTATTTAAATTTTATGACAATATTAGTCAAACATTCTCCATTTCATTCACATTATATCTTTCAGAAAAAAAGTACAAAACATTTCAGGTACCTGTCAGAATATTAAGATCCTGGATGGCTCGTCTCACTGAATGAAGAGTCTGTTCAGCATCCCAAGCTAAGAATTTCCTTCACAGCTGCCCAAAGTTATCCATACTTACAGCTATGCTAACATTCTCCTTCCACTGCTCTTTTGGAGCTCTTCTTCCTGGCTTTCTCTTTACACTCCCAGCATCCAGCACCAGTGTCCTGCCTTCTGATGTTCAGTGTTACTGGCCTAATCTTGGCCTTTCCTAAAATACTTCAAGTTCCAAAAGTCTTGGACACATTAAAACTAAGACTGGAAGAAACACTAGAAACAAACTGACTCATCACTTTTATTTCCAAAGTAAAGACAGAGAGAACCTGAGACATTATGTGATTTTGAAATGACAATTATAGTTAGTGGCAGAACTTTAACTTGAACTCTGGCTTCTAGTGGGAGAAGGTTGTCTTGTGTGAGATTTCTCCAAAAGCACATCCTGAGCAAAAGATTTGGGAACAAATGGTTTATTTGGAAGGTGAACTCATAAGGCATTATGAGAGCATGGGGACATGCAGAAGTTACCTTGTGGATATCTGGAGCTCAGTCTTGCTGGGGAATCTCTGAGACTGTGGAGAATACACCTTAGGGACAAAGATTCTATTGAATTTCTCTATCAACTTATACTCCTCATTGGCTAAGGGCAGCTCTGGTGGCACTAATTCCATCCAGTTGCTGTCCACTTTCAAACTGGCTGAAATGTTTCTGCACCAAAAACGCCATCAGACAGAGAGAAGCCATAAGTGTACATCAATCTTGTCCATTCCATGACCCAGGATGGCTTTGAATGTGGCCCAATACAAATCTGTAAACTTTCTGAAAAATTTTTGGCCAGGCTCACGCCTGTAATCCCAACACTTTGGAAGGCCGAGGCAGGCAGAACACGAGGTCAGGAGTTTGAGACCAGCCTTACTAACATGGTAAAACCCAGTCTCTACTAAAAACATAAAAACTACCCAGGCGTGGTGGTGTGTGTCTGTAATCCCAGCTACTCAGGAGGCTGAGGCAGGAGAATCGCTTGAACCCAGGAGGCAGAGGTTGCAGTGAGCTGAGATTGCACCACTGCAATCCAGTCTGGGTAACAGAGGGAGACTCCATCTCAAAAAAAAAAATTGTAATTATTTCTTTGAGTCCATCAGCTGTCATTAGTGTTAGTATATTTTAAATGTGGCCCAAGACAATTCTTCCAATGTGGCCCAGGGAGGCCAACAGGTTGGACGCCTCTGATGTATACAGACACTCTCTGCATGTAACTTCCAGTGTAGGCCAAGGACAAGAGAGCAGACATAATGTAAACCAGAGATGAAAATGTTCCACACAGGAAAAGTGGTATAGTTAGAGAACTAGAACTGGACCTAACTTATTCATCAGTTATTCAATTAGTATCTATGTGACAAGTTAACGTATCAGTCACAATTTCAACATAATTATGATATAGCTGGTGTTAATTTCTTTTCCTTATGTGTAGTAGATGTGGATTGCCAGAGTTACAGCTCCTCTTGAATGCTAGATCTTAAACTGCTGAGGCCAAAGGACTCCTGGAGGTCAGTAATAGCAAGGGCTGACCCCATCTGTCATTGAAACCTGAAACTCATTAAATAAAAATAAAAAAAAAAAACCTCTAGAACTTAGAAATAAACATATATTTTATTTGCATTAAAGAACTGTGAAGCTATATCTGACAGAATATTATAAAGAGAGATAATTAAGTTAGGCAAAAAGCAGATCAGGAGGTATGAGGTAAAGGAGCAGATATTCCCTTTCAAAGCCATAAATCCAAGAACTATCGATCATAAGCAGAGTTGCCAGATAAAATAAAGGATACTCAGCAAAATGTGAATTTCAGATAAACAATGAATAATTTGTGACACACACTAAGAAAACTATTTGTTGTTTATCTGAAATTTACATTTAGCTAGGGTTCTTTTATTTTTCTTTGCTCAGTGTGGCAACCCTAATCCTAGGACAACCACAGAGGATCTTCTCTGTGTAGGTATCCTCATGAATTGGGCAGGAGCCTGTTTTGACAATAAAACTCCGAGCTAATTTTAATATTTTATAGCATTTATTAAAATGAAGCATCCTTGTAATTTTGGATCAGAAATATTATTGTAGAAGTCTCAATCACAGAAACAAAAAAAAATGCTTTCTGGCAGCAAGTGAGCATAACTGTAAATGTACACGTAAACTGAATAAAAAAGATGGAAAAATTAACATTTAAAAAATGTCATATTTTATAGAAAAGCAATGCTAGAGACCCTCATTTATCATCAAGCTTGGCCAGCTTCAAGTTACTATAAATTCAAAGTACGTAAAAAATATCTTCGTTTTATTATTTAAATTTGCATTACAAGTAATCTCCATGAGGGCTCTCTTCCAGGAAAGCAAATTTTTAATAAATCATATACCCTGTATTGTTCTCATTGACAAATATGTTTGATTTCTTTTCCAAATATAAAAATCCAAGTTATGTTATTTTAAATAACAACAACAAATGTATGCTATAACAAAAATGCCTGAGACTGGCTAATTTATGAAGAATGTAAATTTATTTTTTCAAAATTCTAGAGTCTGGGACATCCAAGATCAAGGTGTTAGCATCTGATGAGGGCCTTCTCAGAGAGTTTTCACATGGTACATGGTGGAGGGATAAGAGATAGGAGAACATGGTGTGAAGCCTTTTTTTTTTTTTTTTAAATAAGGGCCTCGATCCTATTCATGGTGGAGGATCCCTGATGGATTAATCACCCTTAAATATCCCACTTCTTAATACTATCACCTGACTTTTGGAGGGGATTCATTCAAGCCATTGAAACAAAGATTGAAAAAAATAATTAAGTAAAAGTTTTTAAACTATCGCTGACTTTAAGTTTTAATTCTCTCCCATCAACCATGTCATCTGTGTTAATGTGTATAGGTAATATACAGAGTTTGCTTTCCAGTAGAAAGCATACCACATAAAATATACCTACTTTATGTTGTTGTACTTGGCGTTTTAGGTCTTCAAGATCAGGTCCAAGAGGCTCTTCCTCCATTTTCCTTGTTCTTTCTTCTGTTTTTGTTAGCCACTCATTTAACTCTTTCAGTTTCTGATTCTGGAGATCCATTAAAACTCTATGTAAACTGAAAATGTGAAAGAAGTCTATTATTACCTCTTTTAACGAAACATTAGTAAACCTCACAAAGTAAAACAACAAAATTTATAATATATGGAAAGTTCATATTTGGAAGCATCTATTGGACATTGAGAAGGATGTAAGTAAAGCCCACAATCAATCACCCCTGAAGCTACTCTTTCTCAGCCCTGTAATAGTTCATAAACTCTGATGGCTAAAAAGTTTCACATATTCAACTAAATGTGAACATGCTAACTGAAGTGCACACCATCTCTGATAATTGAATTAGTAGCATATTTTGGTGGTTGTTGTTTTTACATTCTAATTATTTAATATGTGTGGTGGTTAAAGATGGCCACAAATTCTTTGTCAATCTTCCCATCAGGAGATGAGGTCTATTTTCCATCCTTGTGAACATGACCTGGCCTTGTGATTTTTTTATTTTTTTTTTATTGCATTTTAGGTTTTGGGGTACATGTGAAGAACATGCAATACTGTTGCACAGGTACACATGTGGCAGTGTGATTTGTTGCCTTCCTCCCCTTCACCTATATCTGGCATTTCTTCCCATGCTATCTCTCCCCAACTCCCCACCTTCCACTTTCCCTCCTCTATTTCCCCCCAACAGACCCCAGTGTGTAGTGCTCCCCTCCCTGTGTCCATGTGTTCTCATTGTTCAACACCCACCTATGAGTGAGAACATGCGGTATTTGATTTTGTGTTCTTGTGTCAGTTTGCTGAGAATGATGGTTTCCAGGTGATTTTTTTGACCATAGAATGTGGTGTTACTGACACCACATCAATTCCAGATGTAGGCTGTAAAAGAACTGACAGCATTTGTATTTTTTCTCTCTTGAAGCCTAGATTCCATGCTGTAAAGGAGGCCAGACTAGAGTACTCAATCATTAGAGACCATATAGGAGTGATTCTAGAGGATGAAATATTATCTTAGAAGTGAGTTTCCAGCTCAGTACAACCCAAGGAGTGACCTCAGCTATAACATTGGTAATAGAGAAACAACCTGGCTGAGCCCTGCTTATACTTTTGATCTTCAGAGTCATGACACAATTATAAATTGTTTTAACCCATTAAGTTCAGAAGTCATTTGATACACAGAAATAGATAGGTGAAATGGTGCTTTTTCCCCCCAAAGATACATAACATAGTGGGCTGGGTAATGAATTTAAAGCCCAAAGGCCTAGGTTCACAGCCCAGCTGTAAGCCCTGCAACTAAATTCTTAAACGTTCTCAATTATATTTCCAGCATCAGGGACATGGGATAATGCTTTGCCTATTAGTTATACAACTTTATGTTGAGGATGAAAACATATTAAGGTTAATTCATTAATTCAACCAAAACTTGAGATTCAAATGAGAAGTGTTAATGGCTATTTTAAGGGAAATATTCTTTATGAACATCATGTTTAAAGCATTTTTCAAAACTATATTCTGAACATTGATCTTATAAGGAGGATATAATTTGAATTAGGAATATATTATTTTGAATATATAATTTTATTCTAAAATCTTTACTTGAAGTTTCCATTAATCATCACATTTAAACACACAAAGGGTACACATAGCTGAGAGTGTTTAATAGACTTAGTTTTTTGGTTTTCTTAGGTTTACAAAAATTAATGAGATTATAATACAAATAATGTTATATAACACCATATAACTTACACTCAGTCTCCCATTTAACAGCTTGTGTTATTATGCAACATTTGTTACAATTAATGAACCAATATTTGTGCATTATTATTAACTAGAGTCTATATTCTGATTTCCTTAAAGTATTTTTTTCTGTTCCAGTATCTCTTCAAAGATTCCATATTACACTCAATTGTCCTGTCTCCTTAATCTGCTTTTGGCTACGATAGTTTCTCAGAATTTTTCTGGCAGTTTTTCAAAGTACTGCCCAAAACGGTATTTTGTAGTATGCCTCTCAGTGGGGATTTTTCTGTTTTTATTTCCTTATAATTAAACTGGGTTTTGTGAAAGACTACAGAGGTAATGGGCCATTTTAATCACATTTTATCAAGCATATATACTCTCAACATAACTTATCAATGTTAACTTTGACCACCTGGCTAAAGTGATAGGTGTGACATTTATTCACTATAAAGTTAATCTTTTCCCCTCTTTTTATAAGGTTTTTAAATAAGAAAGTCACTATACACAGCCCCCATGGAGTGGGGACTTATATTCCCTCTCCGTGGGGGCAGAAAAGTTACGTAAGTTATTTGGGATTTTTTTCTGCATTGGAGATTTGTCTCTATTCCTCCATTTATTTATGAAATTACTTATTTATATATAGCATGGACTCATGTATAGTTTTTTTATACTCTGGGCTAAATCCAATATTAGTTTTTGCTTTGGGTTTTTGCTCAAATAGTTCTAGCTTTGGACATTGGAACCTCTTGTATTTGGCTTTTTTGACATATCCCATCAATATGTTTTTTGTTTAGGGTGGAGGAGTGGAGTTGAACATGTTCTTACTTTCTGGCACTACAAAATGCTCCGGGGTGATTTTCTATATTCCCTTTCCTAGTTTTAGAATCAGCCATTTCTCTACAGTGTTCTGGTTCCTTTTCTGGGGGGTGGGGGTGAGGGTGGGTAGAAAGTTACTGGAAACCATGATCCTGGAACCCAAGATCCTGTTGCTAGGTATGCTCATTGCTTCTGGGGTTTTCTAGCTTACAGGACCTCTAGGTTGACAGAAAGAAGTGGATGTGTGAGTGTGTACTTAACCATAAATACTTCTATACGTAATTATTTCATATATATTAAGCTAAATCAGAATATATCTCCATCCCTCTCCACCTTGTGGCTTCTGCCCCTTGCTTACCTGTCAACTACCTCTTCAACAGTAAGCATCTGACTTAAAGTAAAAGTTTTTATAACAAACTCGAAAATGATTTATTTAAACTAGAAGATGAGATGGCCCCTGTTCCATGTTTGGCTCTTCATGCTGCTGAATCTACAGACAGAGAAAGAGGTTGCCACACAGAACCTAAACACAAAGCATCCACTGAGTTCATCCTATACAATAGGGGCAAGTAGGACTACATTAGAGAACTAGGGGCATTTGCCAGGAGTTTCTTAGTATCCCCATATACAATAATGTTAACCAATAAAAAAAACAGAAGATACTTGATCAATATGGAACCATCAATAATATGGTTCTTTGGAAGGATGAATTTCATACTCCCACTAAGGTCAAAGTCTACAACTAGAGTAATCAAGACAGCATTGTATTGGTATAAAACAGATGAAAGGAACATAATAGAGAACACAGGAATAAATCCAGGCATTTGCATTCAACTGATTTTTGACAAGGGTATCAAGAACACACCACTAGGAAAGGACACTCTTTTCAGCAAATACTACCAAGAAAAGTAGAAATCTACATGCAGAAGACTAAAATTAGACCCTTATCTCTTGCCACATAGAAAAATCAATTTAAGATGGATTAAAAACTTAAATGTAAGATTCAAAACTAACAAACTCTTAGTAGAAAACATAGAGGACAAACTTCACAACATTTGTTTGTGCAGTAACTTTTGAATATGACTTTAAAAGCACAAACAAAAAAGCAAAAACAGACTGAGGACTTATATCAAACTAAAAATTTCTGCACAGCAAAACAATAAAACTAAAAAATTAAAAATTAGCAGAGTAAAGGGATAACCTACAGAATGGGAAAAATATTTGCAAATGTATCTGATGAGGGTTCTTATCAAAAATATGTAAGAAATCCAAACCATTCTATAGCAAGAAAACAATAACCTGATTAAAAATAAGCAAAAGACCAAAATTGCCATTTATCATAAAGAGAACAAATGGATAACACATATATGGAAAAAAATGCTCAATATCACTAATCATCTGGGAAATGCATATCGAAAACACAATGAGATATCACCTTATTTGCAGAGAAAATGGACGCTCATACACTGTTGGTGGGAGTGTAAATTAGTTCAACTATTGTCGAAAACAGTGAGATGATTCCTCAAAGGCCTAAAAACAAAACTACCATTCGACCCAGCAATCCTATTATTGGGGACATACTCAAAGGAATATAAATTAGTCTACCAAAAAGATACAAACACACATATATTCATGGCAGCACTATTCATAATAGCAAAGACACTTAATCAACCTAAATGCCCATCAGTGGTAAACTGGATAAAGAAAATGTGGTAAATGCATACCATGGAATACTATGCAGCCATAAAAAAGATTAAGGTCATGTCATTTGCAAGGTGCTGGAGGCCATTATCATTAGTAAAATAATGCAGAAACAGAAAACCAAATATCACATGGTCTCACTTATAAGTGGAAGCTAAATGACGAGAACATACGGACATGTAGAGGAGAACGACAGACACAGGGCCTATTGGAGTTTGGAGTGTGGTAGGAGTGAAAGAATTAGGAAAAATAATGGATATATCCATTAGTTATTTTTATCATGAGGCTTATACCTGGTGAGGAAATAATCTGTACAATAAACTCTTATGACACAAGTTTACCTATATAACAAAACTGTACATGTACCCTTGCACTTAAAATAAAATTATACTAACCATACCCTTGCCAAAAGAATAAAGAGATATCACCTCACTCTTGCTAGGATAGCTACTATCCAAAAGAAAAAATATCAATATTGATAATGATGCAGAAAAAAGGAACCTACTAGGTACCTGTAAAAGTTAAAAATTACAAATTAAGAAAAAAAGAAAACGTTCACACACTCCAAGTGGGAATGGAAGTCAGTATAGTCATTATGGAAAACAGTATGAAGGTCCCTTGTAATATGAATAACAAAACTATTATATGATGTAAAATCTCACTATGAATTCTATGTACAAAGGAAATGAAATCAGTATGTCAAAGAAATACCTGCACTACCATTTTTATTGCAGCACTATTCATAGCCAAGATATGGAATCAACCTAAATATCCACCAACGTATGAATGGATAAAGAAAATGTGGTATACATATACACAATGGAACACTATTCAGCCATAAAAAAGAATAAAATGTTGTCATTTGCAACAACATGTATGAACCTGGAAGACATTATGTTAAGTGAAATAAGCCAGGCACAGAAAGACAAGTACTGCATAATTTCACTTATATGTGAAATCTAAAATAACTCATCCCATAGAAGTAGAGAACGAATAGTGGTTACCAGAGGGTGGGGTTGTTACGGGAAAGCAGGAGGTGTGGATATGTTATTCAAGGGATATATAGTCACAGTTAATATATTCAAGGGATCTATTTTATAGCATGGTAACTACAGTTAATGAAAATATACTCGTGAAATGCAAAGAGAGAGTATGTTAAATGTTCTTAACATAAAAATGATAAATTTATAAGGTAATGCCTATGTTGATTAGCTAGATTCAACCATTCTACTATACACACACACACACACACACACTTAAAAACATCATGTTGTACATGATAAATACATACAATTTTATCTGTCATTTTAAAGTGAAATTTCAAAAACAATGTTTAGAAATTAGTAGCATTTAAAACAATAAAATATAAAAGTTGGGTCTACTGAGCGTGTGTGTGGACACTGCATGCTACTGGCAAGAAAGACAGAACACACTCAAATACATTAAGCCAGTAGACTACCTACACATTTATGTAAAAGGTTGAGGGAAAAATAATAAATGATAGTGAAGGAGCCAGGACCTAACAATAAAGACAACTGACCTAGCAACCCTGGGACTGGAAGAGCAAAGAAAGAGAGCTGTTTCTGGAGCTCAGTGAGAGCTAGAGACATGGAAGAAGAGCTGTCCAACAGCAGCTGTAGCTCAAGTGGAACACAATTCCTGCCACTGCACAGTAAGAAACAGAAGAGAAAGAGAAAAATACCACAATCTCTGCTTTCACCCTCTTGCCAGTGTCTCCCATTGGCTGAAGTACTTTAGCAACCAAAGGCCAAGAGGAACCTGGATAATGGAAAATCTAGACTTCGTACTCTTTGTATAGAGCAAGAAAGAGAAAAGTGAAATGAATCTGCTAAACAGAATAACTATCATAATACTTAAATTAGAGCAAGATTATTTAAAACTAAACAGAAGGGTACAAAATTCCATCAGTGACTTTATCCTTATACAGTAATGTCAGTCAATACAAACCCCAATGTGGAACCTGTATGTAATGTTACATACCACTAACACTCTTCATACAAAATTACAGGGAAACAGAGGAAGAAAACAAGTAATATAAAAGATAATGGCTACATAGCTGGCCAGAAGTATTGGGGTTGTTATTGGAGCTTTCTTCCAACATGCATTTCATGTTCTTTTGGAGACTGTTTACTATAATTTAGATTGCACTATTTATTGACTTTTAACATTTTAGAAACACATTTACCATGAGGAACATTGCAATCAGAAATCTATGAGAATAAATTTTCTCTTACCAAACGCAAAAAGTAGACATTTTATTTTTATGAGAAACAACAGAGATGAGACATCCATTTAAGTGGAAGCAAAAACAAAGTTGCTAATATTTGAAAACATCATTTACTTTTAGCTTTTAGACAGACATTTCCTTCAACAAATATTTACTGAGTTTCATATCCATACAGGAAACTCATATTTTTTAAGAATGGATAAAATAAAATACCTATCTTTAATTTCAAGCAGCTAAGAGACTATTAGAGAAATAAAGACAATAATAATTAGAATATGACAAGCAAACCATTATAATTTGATTTATAGACACTTCTAAGAGTATAAGGAGAGGATACAAGTTGATCTGCAGTCATTGAGAACAGTGTCCTCACAGAACACACAGCCTAAGAGTTAAGACTTGAAAAATTAATTCATTCATTTATGAAATATACAATTATTAACTGGATACGGTGGATGGAAAGGCAAGGAAGACCCACATGGCTCCTTACTATCATGGATTTTACATGGATGGCAGGTGAGGGCCACAGATAATACATAGAGCTCATTCAGGCATTAGTTGGTTATAATGTCTGATCATACTATCAACTGAGAGCAATTGAGTCTGTAAAGTAAAGAAGGGCTTCAGTGCAGTACCGATATCTGAACAACTCTGAAGACTGAAGTAAGAAGTCGTGAAAAGGAAGGCATAAACTCTTTTTAGTAGTGAAAAGGAAGGTATAAACCCTTCTTAGATGAAAGGGAAGACCTGTGAAAGGCCTTGTCATATCACAAAGGAACTGGAAATCCAGTGCAGCTTCATTGCACAAACTACAGGATGGTTGTGCAATATCATAGCCTACCTTAATCTGTGGGCCCTCAGAGATTTCTTGAGCTCTGCCTAAAATCTGAAATTTAAACTTCCAGTAATCCTTCACGTTTTATGTGGTTTCATTTCACAAACTTGGACTCAGAGATTGACTAATAAGAATGGAAGTACACATAAGTGTTTTGTCTGTTTTTTTCTCTTAATACAGACGAGGTCTCATTATGTTGCCCAGGCTGGACTGCAACTCTTTAGCTCAAGCAATCCTCCCACTTTGGCCTCCCAAAGTGCCGGGATTATAGGGGTGAGTCCCTGAACCCATCCAAGTGTTTTGTCTTTTATAGGTGGGATACAGAAACATCCAGTTGGGGATTTTGAGGTAGGGACCAGAATGGTTGGGTGGCAAGTAGGCAGGTAGCATATGGGAGCACTCAGTGTGCAACCTGAATGGCTCAATATTTTAATAACTGGTATAGTCACTTCAGTGTCTCCCAACCAAATAGAACCCTGCTTTTTCTCTCTTGGTTAGTGGTTCTGAAAGTGTGGTCTCTGGACCAACAGCATCAGCCCATCCCCTAGAAATTTGTTAGACACACAAATTCTGAGGTCCAGACCCACACTTACTGAATCAGAAACTCGGATTATGATCTAGGAATCTGTATTTTAACAGGACTTCCGTGTGACTGATGCATAGTCACACATGAAAATTACTGCTCTAGGTAACTGTATTCTACATACACAACTCACCCAAACTCTGCAGAGACCAAGGTATTATTAACATTAATAGGAGGACAACTGCCAATCCCCAGGAAATTACAAGAATTATTTTGACATGAGACTATGACAGTCTCTTCCTGACTTCACCTCCACTTACAGAGAGAAGAGTGAATGCCAACTGCCTAAGAACGGGTTCTGAGCCTCCAAAAAGCAGGATTTCATGTGTCCAAAGCCTGAAATTAACCTCAGAATAAGTCTGAAAACAGAAGAATCAAAGGATGGTGGTGGTGTGATGATACTAACAAGCATGAAAATGTAGAGCATTCATCCCACTGTTGGAAAGGATTCTGAGATGTTTTAATTGAGAAAATATTTATTTTCCTTACTATAGGCCTTGCCTAGATATTAGCAAATAGTAGTCCATATGCCTGATTTGGTCTCACACTAAATGAAAATAAATTTAAATTTTTGTCAATAATTAAATTTTGAGATATTATCTAGAAATATCAGATCTGACCACTCTTGATCACATTTAACAGGATTCAGCAACCCTAAACCTTCCTTCCCATAGGGGAAGATTAAATATCAATTATACTTCATACACAGTTATACTTCACTTGCAAAGCGTAAGCTCTCTACTTTTCCACAGTCCTCATCACCCCCTCTCCTCTTTTATACACAACTCATCTCACTTCCTTATGTTATCTTTCCAGCTTCTACAAGAGGCATTCAGATTTGGTGACCCCTGGGTCTTGATCACAGCTTCTAAAGCTTAAATATGCATACAGCCCACCTGGTGATTCTGATTTAAATTCAAGGGATTGGGTGGAAGAATTTTCAGTTCTAACCAGCCTCCAAGTGAAACCAATGTTGCTGGGACATAGATCACGTTTTGAATAACAATAATCCAGGTGATATTATTTATTTGAAAACCACTGCCAGGCTAGTTAAGGTATGTGTTTAATCTACTAGTTACTACTGCTGAAACTCAGAAGATATAGATTAATGTGATGCTGGCAGGGAAATATCAAAGGACATCAGACTCAGGATGCTCAAGTACGCCCTTCTGTAAAGTAAGGAAGGGCTTTATTGGAGTACTGATATTTGAAAAAACTCTAAAGATTGAAAATGTAGTAGTGAAGAAGATGCTTCCTTCTTTCACTGAGGCCTGTGAAGAGAGATCATCAGGAAAGTGCAGGTGAATCACAGGTCAGAGTTTTCTGGGTGACTAGCAAGGAAGTGAGTAGTGGTCCATGGCAAGGCTGAACCAGAGAAAGCAGCAAACATGAACGAGGCACTGATGAACGAGGTGAGTTTAAGAGCCTTCACAACACAAATGTCCTCTTTCCCAAAGGTGGTTGAAAAAAATGGGTGACTTCAGGGAGTGGGGAGGTTAACCTTTGGGTTAAAATATCATTAATATTAGTTTTAAAATACATTGGCTAACATTTATTCAACATTTTTTGCATGATATCCTTGCCAGGGTAAATATTTATAATACTAATATTATTTTATTTTTATTTTTTGAGACAGGGTTTCATTCTGACACCCAGGCTTGAGTACAATGGCACAATCGTAACTCACTGAAGCGTTGACCTCCCAGGCCCAAATAATCCTCCTGCCTTAGCCTCCTGAGTAGCTGGAACTACAAGTACACCACCTTGCCTGGCTAATTTTTTAACTTTTTTGTAGAGATGTGGTCTCGCTATGTTGGCCAGTCTGGTCTTGAACTCCTGGACTCGGCTATCCTCCTGCCTGGACCTCCCAAAGTTCTGGGATTACAGGTGTGAGCCACCACAACTAGACATCGTTATTTCATTTCTGAGGACACTGGTAGGTTAAGGAACTGGCAAAATGGCATGTGAAGCCAGTAGAGAAATCACAAACCCTGCGTGACCTAAGACTGTGCTCTTAACTTTGCACTATTTTACTTTTTATGGATAAAGTATGGTATTAAATCATATGAAATTGCTGATATTTGAATTTCTGGGTTGGTGAAAATGACTTCATATAGTTCAACTGAAAAAAAGATGAAAATGAGAAATGAGTTTCATATTTCCAGCTAATACTCTAAAGATATAAATAAATTTGGAAAAATTGTCAAATTCACAAAATAAAAATCTACCATCCACAGATAAGAAAACAGTTTGCATTTTTCCAGGTTTCATTTTCTGTCCTTCAAGTAGTCATTTAGAAAAGAAAGTAAAAGCAAAAAGTGAATGAAGTATACATATATGACTAGCAACAGAGAGCCGAGGTAGTAGAATTAGAATAAAATAGTATAGGGCAGGAGCTAGTCCTGACAATATGTATACACAAAAGCACAACAGGACATGATACTAGGAACTGCTACAGTAAACTTCCAATCATTCAGGTCATCTGACAATAGAGAGAGGCTAGCGAAACAGGTAAGTTGTAAGAACCTGGGGCTTTGGTAACATGGAGTTGCAGACTTAATGGTCTCTAGAGTCAACACCATTTGTGGATTTATTGTTCGATAACAGACATCCTTATGATTTTACCCAGTGTTTCTCAAACTTTAATGTACATACGAATCACCTGGAGAGTGTGTCAAACTAAGGATTCTAAGTCAGCAGGTCTGGGATGGGGCCTGAGATTCTGTATTTCTAACAAGTGCCCAGGAGATGTCAATGATTCCTATCCATGAATCGCATTTTAACGAACAATGGTATAAGTGACTTTGAGTTGGCCTTTTTATCATTTGCAGTAAATGACATTCTAAGGAATAGTATTTTTCAAATGATTTCACTAGAGAGCTGTCATCCCCCACCCCGACATGAAAACATATCTGTATGAACATAAAGTAATTCAATGGGAATGCCAGCTTTGCTTTACAGAAACTTTGTTAGAATGCAGGAAGGCAAGTATTCTTTAACCAGTGTTGTCTAGCAGAACTTATTAAAATGATGTCAATATTCTGTGTGTGTACTATACACATATGTGTGTGTGCATAATGGACACTTGTCTGGTGAGGATAATGATCACTTAAAATATGTATAGCTAATGGGGATAAGAAGCTGAATTTTTAACTATATTTAATTATAATAATTTTAATTTAGCTACACATAGCTAGTGGTTGCAATACTGGACAGCACAGCTATAAACCAACAGATAATTAGATTGCCAATATCCGTGAATCTTTAATTGAAAATCCCTATCCATACCAATTTATTTTGTCCTGCAATATCTATGAGGAATAATATCCTAAGTTTAGGAATCTAGCAATAAACGTTAATAGCATTTTTTGAAATTTTCATTTTCCAGATACAAATGGTACATGTCTTCATTAACTTCAGCCTGTATTTGGTGGTACCAATAGCGTTTCTTGTGCTTTATGAAAATACATTATAAAATGTGTAAAAATATATTACAAAAACATAACTATATGCTAAGCACTAACTAATAAAGGCATAAATGGATAGACTTTTTAAAACCTAGAGGATTACAATTAAAACTTACAAATTACCAAGAGCTGTGAGCGCTCTAGGAAAACAGGCTATCAGGCCCAATTCTCTATAATTCACAGTTATTGGAATATATGCAATCATTAATTTAAAAATAATACAACTAATGAAAGGAGGTAATATATTATAATGAATGTCTATATTAGAAAAGAACTACCAGTGATGTTCAATTAACATGTCTTACATGTAAAATACAATTAAATGATTTAAGCAGATAATAAAACCTCTATAATTTAAGGGAGAGATACCAGTAGAAATACGAGAAACTTACTCTTAATGCACATTTTTACTTTTAAATGCATGCCATTTAGAAACTAAAATTGCACTGATGAAAATGATTTATTTACTTATTCAAAATGATGGCTCAGGCGAAGCACGGTGGCTCACGCCTGTGATCACAGCACTTTGGGAGGCCAAGGTGGCTGGATCACCTGAAGTCAGGAGTTCAAGACCTGCCTTGGCCAACATGGTGAAACCCCGTCTCTACTAAAAATACAAAAATTAGCCAGGTGTGGTGGCAAGCACATTTTAATCCCCACCCCTACCCCCCTCACCCCCTGCTACTCGGGAGGTTGAGACAGGAGAATTGCCTGAACCTGAGGGGCAGAGGTTGCAATGAGCTGAGACTGCACCACTGCACTCAGCCTGGGCAACAGAACAAAACTCTGTCACAAAAAACAAATAAATAAAAATAAAAATAACAAAATGGTGGCTCAAAAATTATAGCAAAATGGTTCTAATAGATTATATAGTTTTGGTTTTAGCTTAACGATTGTTTATATGCAACTAGATGCATTTAAAATGCTGTCATCCACTTAAATATGTAGTTTTTAAAAATCAACTTGTTTCAGTTTTTGTTTCATACTCTATTAAGAGATTTATTGAGTATAAAATGTTTAAGTCTGGTTTTTATTCAAATTATCACAGAAAGGTGAATCAGTGGAATTTATATAAATAATGCCTTAATATAAAAAGGTGCTCACTGATTAGAATCATTGAGAGAACTTTTCAAAATGATGTCCCAGCCCCATACCCAAAGAATTCAATCAGAATTTCTGGGAATGGAGCCCAGGTGTTGATACTTTAAAATACTATCCAGCCAGGTAATTCTAAGGAACATCCAGGGTTGAGAACGATTGTGCCTTTTTATTATTCTTTTTCAGGACACAACCATAATTTTTAATTTAGCCCTTGGGTCCTCACAAGTGGCATATATTTGGAAAGCTGTGTCCAGGCATCACGAAATGTCAGAGTTAACTTGAGCCAGATGCATTAACATGGAGACAAAGGATCATGATGCACAAACATGTCTTTACTTATTTATAAATGGCATATACAAGTATTAAAAGACCTATTAATAAAAATAAAAAAAAAAGATTTGCTAAATAGTAATTTTGATCTTGTAGCATTTGGGACTTTTACACATAAATTTATTTTTAAATACCAAACAATTATCATGTGTCAGAAAAAAGAGATATTATTGTAATTCATCCTATTGATGCAGCAACTGATATTAGCGCAATTTACAGGTGGGGAAACAAAGGCTTATCTGGGTCAAAAGGTAAGCAAGGGAAGGCGAGAAAGTGGGAACTCAGGTAGTCTGGCTCCAGGCTTTTTCGCTTCACAGTCATGCTCTATTGCCTGCACTAATATTAACTTTGTAGAGATTAACTTTATATCTATTATAAAGTCATCTATGGCACTGATTATAAATATTAAAAAACAGAAGAAAGAAGGTCATTTGGTGGAATTTTATACAGAGACTGTCATTAATAATTTTATTTTCACCAAAACGAAAATTACCTTTGCTATTGTCGAGACAGTTGTTCTTAGCACGATGTTTACTTTAATGATAGAAACCATAATACCCTATTTTTAATTTTTTTTATTTTTGTGGGTACATAGTATGTGTATATATTTATGGGATACATTAGATATATTCATACAAGCATACGAGGCATAATATGACAGGGTTAATGGCATATCCATCACCTCAGGCATTTATCATTTCTTTTTGTGACAAACATTCCAATTATACTTTTTGTTATTTTAAAATGTACAACAAATTCTGCTTGGCAGTAGTCATCCTGTTATACCATCAAATACTAGATCACATTCATTTCAACTAACTATATTTTTATAGCCATGTATGATCCCCACTCCTCCCAACCCACTAGCATTCCCATCCTCTGGTAACCATCATTCTAGCCTCTATCTCCGTGAGTTCAGTTGTTTTAAATCGTTTTAGCTCCCAAAAGTAAGTGAGAATACGCAAAGTTTGTTTTCCAGTGCCTGACTTATTTTAATTAACATAATGTCCTCCAGTTCCATCCACATTGTTGTAAATGACTGGATCTCATTCTTTCATGGTCAAGCTTAAGACTTGTCATTTTTGTTTATCTTTTCAGAAAGCTATCTTTTTGTTTTGTTGATCTTTTGAATTATTTTGTGGTACTTTAAGGTATTTCAGTTCTGTTCCTTATTGTAATATTTATTTTCTCATACTAATTTTGGGTTTTGTTTTCTCTTTTCTAGTTCTTTAAGAAATATCATTCAGCTATTTATTTGAAAGTTCTGCTTTTTTGATGTAGGTATTAACAGTTATAAACTTTCCTCATAGTACTGCTTTCATTGCTTTCCACAGGTTTTGGTTACGTTGTGATTCCATTTTCATTTGTTTCAAAAAATTCTGTAATTTCTTCTTTGACTCACTGGTCTTTCAAGAGCATATAGTTTAATTTACATGTGTTCGTATGGTTTCCAAAATTCTTCTACTGATCTCTTGATATATTCAATTGTGATCCGAAAAGCTAATTTACGTTATTTTGATTTTTTTTTTAATTTTCTAAGACTTGTTTCATGGGTTAACATATGGCTTCTCCTTGAAAATTATCTACGTACTGAGAAGAAGAATGTGTACTTTGCAACTGTTAGATAAAATGTTCTGTAAATATCTATTAGTTCAATTTGGTCTATAGTGCATAACACATCTGATGTTTCCTTGTTGATTTTATGTCTAGGTGATCTGGCCAATGCTGAAAATGGGGTGTTGAAATCTCCAGCTATTACTATTTTGGGGTCTCTCTAATGCTAATAATATTGCTTTATATGTCTGGGTGCTCCAATGTTGCATACATATTTTTTATGACTATTATGTCCTCTTGCTGAATTGACCCCTTTATCATTCTATAATGACCTTCTTTGTCTCTTCTTATAGTTTTTGTCTTGAAACTTATTTTGTCTTATAACTTATTTTGTCTTATAAAAGAATAGCTAATCCTGTTCTCTTTTGGTTTTCATTGGCATGGAATATTTTTTCATCCCTTTATTTTCAGTCTATAATTATCTTTATAGGTGAAGTATGTCTCCTGTAAGTCACAGATCATTGGGGTCTTGTCTTTTATCCATTCTGTCACTCAACGTATTTAGATTAGATAGTTTAGTCAATTTACATTCCATGTTATTATTGGTAAGTAAGGACTTAACACTTGCATTTTGCTATTTGTTTTCTGGTTATTTTGTGGTCTTCTCCTCATTCTCTTTCCTTCCTGTCTTACTATTAGTGAAAGTAATTTTCTCTGGTCATAATGTTATACATTCTTGCTTATTAATTTTTGCGTACCTGAGTGCATTATTTGATTTGTGGTTACCATGAGTTTCGTAAAGAATAACTTGTAATCCATTCTTTGAAACTCATGACAACTTAACACTGGTTGCAGAAACAAGCAAAGAGAGAACAACAAAAAAAAGTGCTACACTTTAACTTCATCCCCCCAACTTTTGTTTCTATTTATATCTTATTATAATGTCTATGTCTTGAGAAGTTGTAGTAGTTATTATTTTTGATAGGTTCGTCTTTTAGTCTTTTTCCTCAAGATATGGGTAGTTCAGGCATCACAATTACATTGTTACAATATTCTGTTTGTAACAGAATAGTAACAAAACTTACTACTACCAGGGAGGTAGTAACAAACAGTAATAGTAAAAAAAACTTACTATTACCAGTGAGTTTTGTTACTTCAGATATTTACTTATTGCTCATTAACATCACTTTCTTTAAGATTGAAGAACTCCCTTTACTATTTGTTATAGAAAAGATTTGGTGTGGATGAAATCCATCAGCTTTTCTTTTTCTGGGAAAGTCTCTATTTCTCCTTCAGTTCTGAAGAGCATTTTCATGGATATACTATTCTAGAATAAAAGATTTTCCTTTAGCCCTTTAAATATGTCATGCCACTCTCCTGGCCTGGAAGTTTTCCACTGAAAATTGTGTTGCCGGACATTTTGGAGCTCTTACTATGTGATTTGTTTTTTGACAATTACTGCTTTTAAGATATTTTCTTTATTCTTGACCTTTGGAAGATTGATTTTTGAATGCCTTGAGGTAGTCTTACTTCAATTAAATCTCATTGGTGTTCTATAATCTTCTTGTACTTGAATATTAATACCTCTCTCTAGGTTAGGGAAGTTCTGTTATCATCCTATTCAATAAACTTTTTAAAACTTTTCTTTTGTCTCCTCTGACTGTATTTTTAAATAGTTTGTCTTCAAGCTCACTAATTCTTTCTTCTGCTTGATCAATTCTGTTACACGTCTCTGATGCATTCTTCAGTATGTCAATTAAATCTTTCAGCTCCAAAATTTTTGTCAATTATTTTTATTTCAATCTCTTTGTTACAGTTATGCGTAGGATTCTGAATTCCTTCCCCTCTCTGTATTATCTTGGATTTTACCGAGCATCCTCAAATCAGCCATTTTGAATTCTCTGTCTGAAAGGTCACATATCTGTCTCTCCAGGATTGGTCAGTGGTGCTTTATTTAGTTCAGTTGGTGAAGTCATGTTTTCTTAGATGGTCTTGACGCTTTTGGATGTTCATCAACATCTGAGCATTGAAGACTCTGGCATTTATTGTCATCTTTGCAGTATGGACTTGTTTGTACCCATACTTCTCAAGAGGGCTTTCCAGGTATTTGAAGGATCTTGGGTGTCATGATTTATTTCTTGTCACTGCAGCCATATCTTCATTAGGGTGCACCCCCAAGCCCAGTAATGCTGTGACTCTTGCAGACTCTTAAAGGTACTGCCTTGGTGATCTTTGGGAAGATTCAGGAAAATCCTTGTATTACCTGGTGGATAATTAGATAACCTTGTTCTCTTTCCTTACTTTCCTATAAACAAACAGAGTCTCTTTCTCTCTCTCTCTCTCTTTCTCTCTCTCTCTCTCTCTCTCTCTCTCTGTGTGTGTGTGTGTGTGTGTGTGTTGAGCTGCATGGAGCTGAAGAAGGGGTGACACAAGCACCCCTGTACAACTAGGACTGTGTTGGGTCACTCCTGAAGCCAGCACAACACTGGGTCTTGATCAAGGCCCACAATGACCACTGCCTGGCTATCACTTATGTTCACTCAAGACCCAAGGACTCTACAATTGGTAGGTTGCACATCCAGTGAAGCTTGTGTTTTTCCCTTCAGGGTAGCAATTTTTCCCTGGTCCAAGGCGGGTTTGCAAGATGCTATATGTGAGCCAGGGCCTGGGGTTATGTATTAGGCCATTCTCACAATGCTATAAAGAAATATTTGATACTGGGTAATTTATGAGGAAAAGAGGTTTAAATCGCTGACAGTTCTGCAGGTTGTCCCTAAGACATGATGCTGGCATCTGCTCTGCTTCTGGGGAGGCCTCAGGAAATGTACAATCATGGCCAAATGTGAAGGAAGAGCAGTTAGTCACATGGCCAGGACAGAGGCAAGAGGGAGGGTTCCACACACTTTTAACTAACCAGATCTCATAAGAATTCACCACCCACTATCATGCAAACAGCACCAAGAGGATTTTGCTAAACCATTCATGAAAAATTCACCCCCACGATCCAATCAGCTCCCACGCAGGCCCCACCTCCAACATTGAAGATTTTAATTGAATATAAGATTTGGGCAAGAATGTACATCCAAACCATACTATACCATCTTGGCCCTTCCCAAATCTCATGTCCTTCTCACATTTAAACATATAATCATGTCTTTCAAACAGTCCCCCAAGGTCTTTACTTATTCCAGAATTAAAAGTCCAAAGTCTCATCTGAGACAAAGTAAGTTTATTCTATGTATGAGTTTGTAAAATCAAAAACAAATTAGTTACTTCCAAGATACAATGGGATTACAGGCATTAGGTAAACATTCCTATTCCAAAAGGGTGAAATTGGTCAAAGAAAGGTCCCATGCAAGTTTGAAATGCAGCAGGGCAGTCATTAAAGCTACAAAATAATCTCCTTTGACTCCAAGTCCTACATCCAGGGTAAACTGGTGGGAGTGGTGGGCTTCCAAGGCCTTGGGCAGCTAGCTCCACCTCTGTGGTTTGTGGGGTTCAGCTTCCAAAGCTGCTCTTATGGGCTGGTGCCAAGTGTGTTGCTTTTCCAGGTACAAGGTTCAATCTGCCAGTGGATCTACCATTCTGGAGTCTGAAGGACAGTGGTTCTCTTCTTACAGCTCCGTTAGGTAGTGCCCCAGTGGGGACTACAAGTGGGGGATCAAAGACCACATTTTCCCTCTGCGTTGCCCTAGAGGAGGTTCTCTGTGAAGGCTCTTCCCTTGTAGCAGGCTTCTGCCTAGAAACCTAGGCTTTTCCATACTTCCTCTGAAATCTAGATGGAGGCTCCCAAGCCTCAACTCTTACACTCTGTGCACCTGCAGGCTTATCACCATGTGGAAGCTGCCGAGGCTTATGGCTTGTACCCTCTGGAGCTGCAGCCCAAGCTGTACCTGGGCCCCTCTGAGCCACAGCTGGAGCTAGAGTGGCCAGGATGCTACAGTGGCCAGGATGCAGGGAGCAATGTCTGAGGTCCAACAGTGCCGCAGGGGCCCTGGGCCTGGCCCAGGAAACCATTCTGTTCTCTTAGGCCTCAGGACCTATAATTGGAGGGGCTGCCTTTTAGATCTCTGAAATGCCTTCCAGGCCTTTTTCCCATTGTCTTCGCTATCAGCACTTGCCTTCTTTTTAGTTATGCAAATTTCTCTAGCAAGTGGTTGTCAGCAGCCTTCCAGAGTTCTAAAAATGAGCTTTTCTTTTCTACCACATATCCATGCTGCAAATTTTCAAAATCTTTATGGTGTGTTTTCCTTTTAAATATATGTTCCATCTTATCCTGCTCTTATCCTGTATCAGGGCGTAGGTTGTTAGAAATGGCCACACAACCTCTTAAACACTTTGCTGCTTAGAAATTTATTCCATCAGACACACCAGGTCATCACTCTCAAGTTCAAACTTTCACAGATCTCTAGGGCATGGACACAACTCAGCCAGCTTCTCTGCTAAGGGTTAACAAATGTGTCATTCACTCCAGTTGCCAATAAGTTCATTCTTTCCATCTGAGACCTGGTCAGCTTGGACTTTACTGTTCATAACAGTATCTCCATTTTGGTACCAACCATTTAACCAGTCTCTAAGACATTCCAAACTTTCCCTCATCTGTCTTCTTCTGAGCCCTCAAAACTCATTCAACTTCTGTCTGTTACACAATTTCAAAGCAGCTTCCACCTTTTCAGGTATCTTGACAGCAGTGCCCCACTTCTGGATGACAATTTTCTGTATTAGGCCATTCTCTCATTGCTATAAAGAAATACCTGAGACTTAGTAATTGATCAAGGAAAGAGGTTTGATTGGCTCACAGTTGTGCAGGCTGTACAGGAAGTATGATGCTGCCATCTGCTCGGCTTCTGGGGAGACCTCAGGAAACTTACAATTATGGCAGAAGGTGAAGGAGGAGTAGGTACATCACATGGCCAGAGCAGGAGCAAGAGTGAGAGGGAGGGTGCCACACTTTTAAACAATCGGATCTTAAAAGAATTTACTCACTATTGCAAGGACAGTACCATTTATGAAAAATCTGCCCCCCGATTACAATCAGCTCCCACTAGGCCCTACCTCAAACATTACAGATTATAATTCAACATGAAATTTGAGTAGGCACACACATCCAAACTATATAAAGTCAAGAACCTAAGAAATCTACCTGGTGCTCTATTCTACTGGCACCCCACCGAAAAGATAAAGTATTTCCCACTCTTCTTGCCCCTTTCCACATACAGGTGTCTCTCCTCATGACCACCACTACTATAGAACCACAGTGAGTACTGTCTGATTACTCCCAATGTTCACTCAAGGGCCAAGGCCACTTCATTCAACTTGTGGTGAATGCTGTCAGTCTTGAGTCTCTCCCTTCAGGGGATTAAGGAAATGGAATCCAGCAGCCAAAGCCTGGAATCAGGGACCCTAGGAGCCCACTTGATGCTCTGCCCCACTGTGGTCAAACTGGAACCTAAGCTACAAGCCAAAGTCCTCTTTCCTCTTACCTCTCCTTTCCTGAAGCAGAAGGATTCTTTTCCTGTAGCCACCATAGCTGGGAATGTACTGGGCCACACTGGAAATCATCACAGCTCTGAGTCTCACCCAATACCCACAGCAAATACTGACTGGTTACAGCTGCTGATTATTCAGGGCCCTAGGTCTCTTTTGTGACATGGTAAAAGCCCCATAAAACTGCATACCTCAACCATACCTTGGCTTTCTGTTTAAACTGCTCTCTCTGCTAATGTGACAGGCAAGCAGCCCAAATCCATGCCATCTTGGCCCCTGCGACTTGTAATTTCCACCTTACCCAGACAATGTGTAAAGAAATGCTTATCTTGACTTTTGTTAATACCTTAAGTAACAATCAGAATATCAAAAGTCCCCGACCCTTGGAATGTCCGCAGCCCCACATCCTCACCCTCTCTGCCCAGAAGGTGATTTGCAAATTCACTAGTCTTCGGAATGTCTGAAGCCCTCACCCCCACCCCTACCCAAAATCCTCATCTCCGCCCAAAAGATGATTGACATAATGCACCACCTGGCCCCCCCCCCCACCCCTCACCCTCACTCCCAAGGTGATTTTTACAGGTATAAAAGGTCTTAACATCCGCTTTTCGGGGCCATGGGTTGGAGAGATGCGAGTCCTTCGTGGTCGCCGGCAAAAAAGACCCTGCAATTTGGCATACTTTTGTCTTGGTGTTGACTTTCTATGCTCGGTTCAGTACAACACTTTGGTCTGCATGTGATGAATTTTGCCAGAACTGAGTCCTTCTCTTCTGTCCCAGGGTGTGTTTAGAAATGTCATCTGTGAGCTAGGGTCTAGAATGGAGACCTCAAGACTCTTCTTCCCAGTGCCCTATCCTACTGTGTCTGAGCTGGTATCCAAGTAGCAAGACAGTTCTTTTTACTGTCTCCTCTCTTCTCTGTAAGTGTAAGGAAGGAGACTCTCCTGGAGTTGTGAGTTGTGCTGCCTGGGGTTGGGGGAAGGGTAGTACAGGCAATCTCTTAGCTGCCCCAGATACTGTCTCACTAGGTTGTATGGACCCCAAGTCCACTGACTCTGAGCCCAGCATAGCACCGGGACTTCTAAGGAATCGTAGTCCTTGTGGCCTAGACTGCCTTTCAACTTTATTTAGAACCACAGAGCACGTTAACCCATGATGACAAGGCTTGCTGCAACTCAGGTTCCAACCAATGGGATGGATGATTCTTCTCTGTCTGGGGTTCATCTAAATGCTCCCTCTGTGGGAGTTGGCTGAGTTCTGTTCTTCATTAGTTTACACTGTGACAGGGCAGCACTGATTTTCAATGCAAATTCCTATAATCACTGCAATCTCCCTTCCCCTCGCACATAGATTCTTTCTTTATGCCTTTATGCCATATGGCTGCTGCCATGGATAGGGGAGAGTTGGTATAGGCAATAGAATACTGTTCTCACTACCCACTTCTGTGCCTCTTTCAGTGATACAAACCAAAAATCAGGTACTATGATCATGCACCTAATTTTTCACTCTTATGAAGGTGCTTTTCTTGTGTGGACAGTTGTTCAGTTTGGCGCTCCTGCAACAGTGATGATCACTGGAGGTTTCTACTTGACAATTTTTCTCTACCTCCTCCACAATGACCTTTGAGACTCATTTTCCCTCAAATAGATGGCAACCATATAAAATAAATGATTAGATATTTAAATATGTATGGCATATCACTAAATATAGAAATCAGAAAACATGATATATGATATATTATTGTCCAAGAAGTGGCAAACTTGCTTTAATATAGAGAAGCCAAATTCATTTAAAAGAAAAGCTTTAGTAGTGCATGTACAAACATATGTATGTAGTTTTGTTGTTGTTGCATGGCAATAGTGAATGATCCATAAGAAGCATATTAGGATTTTTCAACTCTCAAGATTTATAATGTTTATCAAAGTTCAATGAGCACCCTGTGAAATATCAATTTTAACACCAAAATACAAATAGAACCAATTACCCACTCAAATGTGTAAGACCTTAGCTGTCACTATTCTCACTATCTCATCACCTTTACCACAAGTGCCTCTATCACTATTGTCCTCTAGTTCCCATGCTGAATTTCTGAATGTGTACCCTCAGCTTCTGTGAAGATGCTGAAACCCTGCTGGCCTAGTTTACCTACTTGCCTCAGTAACTAAATTTGCTTTCCTCCAAATTCTGGTATCCCTTACTAGACTCAGTTGCAAAGCCTGACACTGAATAGTGGCATTATGTGTATCAATCTCAGGCACTAATATAGTAGTTTCCATTGGAGAATGAAGTAAGGCAAGGGTCTGACAGAATTATATTGTTTTTTTTTTCTTTCCCCTAAAACTAATGTGTTCATTCTCCTCTTTACAGCACCTTCTTTCCCACCACCCAGTAGGCTGACATCTTGGGCTAAGAAAGAAGCCAAGGAGAGCATGACATGTATATTTTTCAAAAATTCCCACTATTGCAATAGTTATTATTATATTGTATCCTGCAACCTGGTTTGAAAGCCAACCTTAAAATCACAACCTCACAGTAAATATTTTAGAAAGAACCTAATTTAAAGTTGCCTGTCCAACAGCTAGAAATAAAGTTAAATGTTCACGTTCTTGACAAAATTTAAAATGCACTAACATTAATTTTCCTACTTAATGGAAGGTGAGAAATAATATTGTTTTTAAAGTGAATTCTGTAAGAGAATCAAAAATGTATCATTGTTTTCAAATCCTGATCTATTTTTGTCCTCCACCCCTACACTTCAACGCTTTAATTATTAATATTTTTCAACTGTCCAATGAAAGATTAAAGTTAAAATGCAAAAAAATTTATTTTCATTTTGCAAAGAATGAATTCAGATTAGTAACAATCACGCAAAGAAGCTGTGTGCCTGTATGCAAAGGATTCTTGTGGCAAATACATTATGGCAACCCTCAAATCAATCTTCCTGATTAAATGCTTTTAAAAAAAATGAAGAAACTTGCAGATGTCATCAGAAGCCTAGGACAAACATTAATATATAATGCTTGGAAGACTGTTTAAATTATCTCTAGTAAGAATAGGTAATGTTGACACTCTGAGATTATATTCATTTATATGACAACAGAAGCCCATTCTCAATTTCAATAATTGTGCGACTACATAGCATCTGACACAGTGCCTGGCACACATTAGATACTCAATAAATATTTCTTAAATATGTAAGCAGTATAATTTAATTATGAATATGAAGACTTAGTACAAAAATGCAAACACATTCTCAATCAGAAATATCAAAATTAAACTTAAAATGTCGACCTCTATTAAATCTGCTTGCTGAAATAGTCTATTAATATGAAATTTTTTAGTAATAAATCAGACTGTAATCATTTCCATTTCTGTCACATTTGATACACTCTTTCTCTAACAAGCCTAGCTCACTCCTGCCTAAGGATCTTTCCAATTGCTTGTTCCCTTTGCCTCAGCTATTTGCATGACTTGTTCCCTCCCTTCATTTGGGCCTCTTAAATATTACCTCATCAGAATGGCCTTCCCTGACATACAGTAACACATAACGTTTCACTCTCTAAATCTATCACCTGCCTTCTTTTCCTTTTTACCATTTAACACCATCTGACACAATATACATATTTTGATTGCTTGTCTCCTCCCACTAGAATGAAAGCTCAGTAAGAGAGGGAAGTGAGTCTGTTTTGTTCATTGACATATTCTCAGCATCAAAAATAGTGCTGGGAACATAGTATGTAATAATTGTTAGGTAGATGAATGAAGAAATAAACTTAATTTTCAAATTAGTATTTGTATTAATCCAGAGTCATGCTGCTAATAAAAACATCCCTGAGACTGGGTAATTTATAAAGGGAAGGAATTTAAGACTCACAGCTCAGCATGGCTCGGGAGGCCTCAGGCAAATTACAATCATGTAGGAAAGGGAAGCAATCATGTCCTTCTTCACATAACAGCAGGAAGGAGGGCCGAATAAAAGGGGAAAAACCTCTTATAAAACTATCAGATCTCATGAGAACCCACTATCATGAGAGGAGCATGAGGGTAACCATCCCCACGATTAAATTATCTCCCACAGGGTCTATCCCATGACACATGGGGATTATGGGAACTACAATTCAAGATGAGATTTGGGTGGGGACACAGCCAAATCTTTATCATTCCACCATGGCCCCACCCAAATTTCATGGTCTCACATTTCATTACACAATCATGCCCTTCCAACAGTCTCCCAAAGTCTTAACTCATTGCAGCATTAACTCAAAAGTCTAAGTCCAAAGTCTCATATTAGACAAGGCAAGTCCCTTCCACCTATGAGGCTGTAAAATTACAAACAGGTTAATTACGTCCTAGATACAATGCAGGTTCAAGCATCTGGTAAATACACCCAATCCAAATAAGAGAAACTGGCCAAAACACAGGGGCTACAGGCCCCATGCAAGTCTGAAATCCAGCAGGGCAGTCATTCAAGTTTCAAAATGATCTTTGATTCCATATTACAATGATGCAAGAGGTGGGCTCCTGCTCCCATGGTCTTCGGCAGCTCTGCCTCTGTGGCTTTGCAGAGGACAGTCCCCATCCCTGCTGCTTTCACATGCTGGCATTCAGTGTCTGCTGCTTTTCTAGGCACACGGTACAAGCTTTTGGCAGATCTACCATTGTGGGGTCTGGAGGACCGTGGCCCTCTTCTCACAGCTCTACTAAGCAGTGCACCAGTGGAGAATCTGTTTGGGGTATAGGTGATAGAATACTGCCTTTACCACCCTTTTCTGTGCCTCTTTCAGTGATACGAACCCAAAACCAGTTACTACAATCATGCATCTGAATTTTCAAGCTTATGAAGGTGCACTTTTTGTGTGGACAGTTGTTCAATTTGATGTTCCTGCAATGGAGATGATCACTGGATCATTTTCCTTCCACACTGCTCTAGCAGAGTTTCTCCATGAGGACTCCATCCCTGCAGCAAAGTTTTGCACTGGCATCCAGGCATTTCCATACAACCACTGAATTCTAGGCAGAGGTTCCCAAACCTCAATTCATGATTTCTGTGCACCCACAGGCCCAATAGTACATGAAAGCCACCAAAGCTTGGGGATTGCACCCTCTGAATCACTGGCCTAAAGTTTACATTGGCCCCTTTTAGCCAGGGCTGGAGCTGAAGCAGCTAGGATGCAGGGCACTATGTCCTGAGGCTGCACAGAGTAGGGGACCCCTGGGCCCATTCCACAAAATCATTTTTTTTCCTTCTAGAACTCCGGGCCTGTGGTAGAAGGGGCTGCTGTAAAGGTCTCTGACATGCCCTAGAGACTTTCACCATTGTCTTGGTGATTAACATTCAGCTTCTTATTACTTATGCAAATTTCTGCAGCAGGCTTGAATTTCTCACCAGAAAACTGATTTTTCTTTTTTTTTTTTTTATTTTTATTTATTATTATTTTTTTTTTTTTAGAGAGAGAGAAAGAAGTAGAATAAAAGAGAAAAAAGAAAGAAAGAGAAAGAGGGAGAGAGAACGAAAATCTTGCTCTATTGCTCAGGATTTCATTTAAATCTGTGAAATGCTTATGCAATTACTAAAAATGATTTATTTCCTATTATGTGATCACTTTTGGAATAGGTATAATATTGAAAAAAATATGTTTTATGGATATGGGGTGGTAGGTTCTGTAAATATGTATTAAATTTGCTTGTTTCAAGTCTGAGCTCAAATCTGGTGTTTTTTTTTTGTTGTTGTTGTTTTTTTTCTTTCCATTAGGTTGGTGGATCTACCTCCGTCCCTTTATGTTAAGTCTTTGTGTGTCCTTGCCTATAAGAAAGGTCTGAATACAGCATACCAATGGGTTTTAACTTTTTGTTCAGTTTGTCTAGCTGTATGTTTTGATTGGGGCATTTAATCCCTTTAAGTTTAGGCTTAATATTGATATATGTGAATTTAATACTGTTATTTAAGGCTAACTAGTTGTTTGCCCATTAGTTGATGTAAATTGTTCATAGTTGTAATATTATTTACTTTTTGATAAGTTTTTAGGATAACTGATGCTGGTTGTTCGTTTCTGTATATAGTGCTTCTTTCAGAAGTTGTTGCAAAACAGGCCTGGTGGTAATGAAGTCTCTGAGTTCTTGCTTGTTCGCAAAAAATTTTATTTTTCCTTGGCTTGTAAAACTTAGTTTGGCTGGATATGTGATTCTGGGTTGAA
>PVKP010028986.1:0-29506 GCA_004027715.1 Plecturocebus donacophilus
GAGTAACCCGACCCTTCTTTCTGGCTGCCCTTAGCTTTTTCTCCTTCATTTCAACCCTGGTGAATCTAACGATTATGTGCCTTGGGGTTGCTCTTCTTGAGGAATATCTTTGTGGTGTTCTCTGTATTTCCTGGACTTGAATATTGGCCTGCCTTGCCAGGTTGGGGAAGTTTTCCTGGATAATATCCTGAAGAGTATTTTCCAGCTTGGATTCATTCTCTTCGTCCCATTCAGGTACACCTATCAAACGTAGATTAGGTCTTTTCACATAGTCCCATATTTCTTGGAGACTTTGTTCATTCCTTTTTACCCTTTTTTCTGTCATCTTACCTTCTCGTTTTATTTCATTGAGTTAATGTTCGAACTCTGATATCCTTTCTTCTGCTTGGTCAATTCGGCTGTTGAAACTTGTGCGTGCTTCGTGAAGTTCTCGTGTTGTGTTTTTCAGCTCCATCAATTCACTTATATTCTTTTGTAAGTTGTACATTCTCGTTAGCACTTCGTTAAATCTTCTTTCAAGGTTCTTAGTTTCTTTGCATTGGGTTAGAACATGTTCTTTTAGTTCACAGAAGTTTCTTATTATCCACCCTCTGAAGCCTGATTCTGTGAGTTCATCACACTCATCCTCCGTCAGGCCTTGTTCTCTTGCTAATAAGGAGCTGCAATCTCCTGTAGGAGGAGAGGCATTCTGATTTCGGGTGTTCTCAGCCTTTTTGCACTGGTTTCTTCCCATTTTTGTGGATTTATCCACCTGTTGTCTTTGTAATTGCCGACTTTCAGATTGGATCTCTGAGTGGACGTTTGGCTTGTTGGTTATGAAGTTTTTTCTGTTTCTTAGTTTTCCTTCGGGGGGGCGCCCCTTCCCCACAGAGCTGGGCCTTCCTGGCTTCAGCTGTCCTTGCTCCCAGTCCTCAGTGCTTCCAATTGCTGTTCTCCTTGTGGGGATGGGACCAGCGGAGCCCGACTAAAAGTTAGGCACCCAGTCTCGTACACTTCGCACCGAGAAGCGCTGCGCCGACCAAAAGAGTCGCGCTGGCGACCCATGTGGTTCCTTTGCTGGGAATCTCCCAGTTTGTGGGCATCAAAAATTCGTCTGCAATTGCGGCATCCACTCGCTCTCTGCGCTTTCACTGGGAGCTACAATCCTGAGCTGCTGCTGCGCGGCCATCTTGAATCTCTCTCTGCCCGGTGATGAAGTTTTTCTGTTTCTTAGTTTTCCTTTGGCGGATGCCCATTCCTCACAGAGCCGGACCTTCCCGAGTTCGCTGTGCTTGTTGTGAAACTCTCAGTCCTTAGTGCTTCCAATTGCTGTTTTCCTTGTGGGGATGGGACCAGCCGAGCCCATCCGTCCGTATACTCCGCACTGGGAAGCGCCGTGCTGGGGCACCGGCAAAACAGCCACGCCGGCCGAAAGAGTCGCGCTGGCGACCCGTGTGGCTCCTCTGCCGGGAATCTCCCGTTCTGTGGGCAACAAAAATTCGTCAGAAAGTGCGGCGTCCACTCGTTCTCTGTGCTTTCACTGGGAGCTACATTCCTGAGCTATTGCTAATAGGCCATCTTGGATCTCTCTCTCCGGCAATTTGTTCTTGATTTGGCTCTCTTTAAGTCTGTTATTGGTGTATAGGAATGCTTGTGATTTTTGCACATTGATTTTGTATCCTGAGAATTTGCTGAAGTTGCTTATCAGTTTCAGGAGATTTTGAGGTGAGGCGATGGAGTCTTGTAAATATACAATCATGTCGTCTACAAATATAGACAATTTGACTTCTTCCTTTCTTAATTGAATACCCTTTATTTCTTTTTCTTGCCTATTTGCTGGGGCTAGAATTTGCAATACCATATTGAATAGGTGTGGTGCGAGAAGGCAACCTTGTCTAGTGCTAGATTTCAAAGGGAATGCTTCCAGTTTTTGCCCATTCAGTATGATATTGGCTGTTGGTTTGTCATAAATAGCTTTTATTACTGTGAGTTACGTTCCATCAAAACCTAATTTTTTGGGGTTTTTAGCATAAAAGGCTGTTGTTTTGTCAAAGGCCTTCTCCGCATCAATTGACATAATCATGTGGTTTTTGTCTTTGTTTCTTTTTATGTGGTGAATTACGTTTATAGACTTGTGTATGTTGAACCAGCCTTGCATCCCTGGGATGAAGCCTGCTTGATCTTGATGGATAAGCTTTTTGATGTGCTTTTGCAATCGGTTTTTCAGTACTTTATTGAAGATTTTTGCATCTGTGTTCATCATGGATGTTGGCCTAAAGGTTTATTTTCTTGCTGAGTCTCTGCCTAGTTTTGGTATCAGGATGATGTTGGTCTCATGAAATGATTTGGGAAGTATTCCCTCTTTTTGGATTGTTTGGAATAGTTTCAGAAGGAGTTCTACCAGCTCCTCTTTGTATGTCTGGTAGAATTCGGCTGTGAACCCATCTGAACCTGAGCTTTTTTTGGGTGGTAGGCTCTTAATTGTTGCCTCAACTTCTGCCCTTGTTATTCGTCTATTCAAGGTTTTGACTTCTTCCTGTTTTAGGCTTGGGAGGATGCAAGTGCCCAGAAATTTATCCATTTCTTCCAGGTATATTAGTTTATGTGCATAGAGTTGTTTGTATTTCTGTGAAATCTGTGGTGATATCCCCTTTATCATTTCTTATTGCATCTATTTGATTCTTGTCTCTCTTCTTTTTATTAATCCTGGCTAGTGGTCTATTTTGTTGATCTTTTGGAAAAACCAGCTCCTGGATTTATTGATTTTTTGAAGGGTTTTTTTGTGTCTCTATCTCCTTCAGCTCTGCTCTGATCTTAGTTACTTCTTGTCTTCTGCTAGGTTTTGAGTTTTTTTTGATCTTGCTCCTCTAGGTCTTTCAATTTTGACGATAGGTTGTCGATTTTAGATCTCTCCTTGCTTTTCATGTGGGCACTTATTGCTATATATTTTCCTCTAGAGCCTGCTTTAAATGTGTCCCAGAGATTCTGGTACGTTGTGTCTTCGTTCTCGTTGGTTTTAAAGAATATCTTTATTTCTGCCTTCATTTCATCGTTTATCCAGTGAACATTCAAGAGCCAGTTGTTGTGTTTCCATGAAGCTGTGCGGTTCTGATTTAGTTTCTGAATTACGAGTTCTAACTTGATTTCACTGTGGTCTAAGAGACAGTTTGTTGTCATTTCTCTTCTTTTGCATTTGCTGAGGAGGGATTTAATTCCAATTATGTGGTCAATTTTAGAGTAGGTGTGATGTGGTGCTGAGAAGAATGTATATTCTGTAGATTTGGAGTCGAGAGTTCTGTAAATGTCTGTTAGGTTTGCTTGGTCCAGGTCTGAGTTCAAGTACTGGAAATCCTTGTTAATTTTCTGTCTCATTGGTCTGTCTAATATTGCCAGCGGGGTATTAAAGTCTCCCACTATTATTTTGTAGGGATCTAAGTCTCTTTGTAACTCATTAAGAGGTTGCTTTATGTATTTGTGTGCTCCTGTAGTGGGTTCATATATATTTAGGATCGTTAGCTCTTCTTGTTGCATTGATACTTTTGCCATTATGTAATGTCCTTCTTTGTCTCTTTTGATCTTTGTTGCTTTAAATTCTATTTTATCAGAGACGAGAATTGCAACTCCTGCTGTTTTTTGCTCTCCATTTGCTTGGTAAATCTTCCTCCATCCCTTTAATTTGAGCCTTTGTGTATCCTTGTGTGTGAGATGGGTTTCCTGGATACAGCACACCAATGGGTTTTGGCTTTTTATCCAGTTTGCCAGTCTGTGTCTTTTGATTGGGCATTTAGCCCATTTACATTTAGGGTTAATATTGTTATGTGTGAATTTGATCATGCCGTTTTGATGCTAGCTGGCTGTTTTGCCCTTTAGTTGATGCAGTTTCTTCATTGTGTCAGTGCTCTTTACCAATTGATATGTTTTTCGAGTGTTGGTACGGGTTATTCCTTTCTATGTTTAGTGCCTGTTTCAGGAGCTCTTGTAAAGCAGCCCTGGTGGTGACGAAATCTATGAGTACTTCCTTGTTCGTAAAGGATTTTATTTTTCCTTCACTTATGAAGCTTAGTTTGGCTGGATATGAAATTCTGGGTTGAAATTTCTTTTCTTTAAGGATGTTGAATATTGGCCCCCACTCTCTTCTCGTTTGTAGGGTTTCTGCTGAGAGATCTACTGTGAGTCTGATGGACTTCCCTTTTTTGGTAACCCGACCTTTCTCTTTGGCCGCCCTTAGCGTTTTGTCCTTCATTTCAACCCTGGTGAATCTGATGATTTTGTGCCTTGAGGTTGCTCTTCTTGAGGAATATTTTTGTGGTGTTCTCTGTATTTCCTGGACTTGAATATTGGCCTGCCTTGGTAGGTTGGGGAAGTGTACCTCGATAATTTCCTCAAGAGTATTTTCCAACTTGGATTAATTCTCTCTGTCACATTGATTCAGATACACCTATGAAACGTAGAGTAGGTCTTTTCACATAGTCCCATATTTCTTGGAGACTTTGTTCATTCCTTTTTACCCTTTTTTCTCTATTCTTGCCTTCTCGTTTTATTTCATAGAGTTGATCTTCGACCTCTGATATCCTTTCTTCTGCTTGGTCAATTTGGCTGCTGAAACTTCTGTATGCTTCATGAAGTTCTCTTGTTGTGTTTTTCAGCTCCATCAATTCACTTATGTTCCTCTATAAGTTCTTTATTCTCTTTAGCATTTTGTCAAATCTTTTTTTCAAGGTTCTTAGTTTCTTTTCATCGGATTAGAACATGTTCTTTTAGCTCAGCGAAGTTTCTTATTACCCACCTTCTGAAGCCTGTTTCTGTCAATTCATCACACTCATTCTCCATCCAGCCTTGTTCCCTTGCTGGTGAGGAGTTGTGATCCCTTGGAGGAGTAGAGGCCTTGTGGTTTTGGGTGTTTTCATCCTTTTTGTGCTGGTTTCTTCCCATCTTTGTGGGTTTATCCACCTGTCGTCTTTGTACTTGTTGACGTTCAGAGTGGGTCTCTGCGTGTATGTTCAGTTTGTTAATGATGAAGTTATTTCTTTCTGTTTCTTAATTTTCCTTCTAACATTCAGGCCCCTCTGCTGTAGGACTGCTGAGGTCCACTCCAGGTCCTGCTTGCCTGGGGATCACCTGCAGCTGCTGCAGAACAGTAAGGGTTGCTGCCAGTTTCTTCTTCTGCTATCTTTGTCCCAGAAGGATACCCGCCAGATGTCAGTCTGAGCTTTCGTTTATGAGATGACTCTTTGGATATATGGGGATCAGGTAGCTGCTTGAGGAGACAGTCTGTCCTTTATAGGAGCTCAGGTGCTGAGCTGTGAGCTCCGTTGTTCATTCAGAGCTGCTGGGCAGGTACATTTAAGTCTGTTGCAGTGGAACTTGTAAACCCCCCCTTCTTTTCTTCCCAAGTCCTCTGTCCCAGGGAGTTAAGGCTTTATTTATGAGTTTCTGTTGTGCTCCTCCCTTTTTTCAGGGCTGCCCTGCCCAGTGAGGATGCAGCCTAGTCACTGTCTGCCTGCAGAGGCTTTGGTGAGCTGCTGTGGGCTCCGCCCAGCTGCCATGTGAACTTCCCTCCAGTCCTGTTTATATGGGTATAGTTAGAACTGCTCGGTAATGGTGGCCCACCTCTGTAATGGTGGACTCTCTCTGTAACGGCGAGCTGCCTCGGCAATGGCAGGTTGTCTCGGTAATGGCGGACTATCTCCGTAGTGGTGGACTGCCTCGGTAATGGTGGACGACCCTCCCCCACAGAGCTGAACAATCCCAGGTTCAGCTGTGCTTGCTGTGAAACTCCCAATCCGGAGCGTTTTCATATTGCTGTTTTTTTTGTGTGGGTGGGACCAGCCGAGCATGATCACCTGGCGTCCTGTGGGCCTCCTCCACCTGGGAATCTCCTGGTCTGCGGGCAATAAAATTCTGTCGGGAAATGTGGTGTCCACTCACCCTCCTTGCTTTCTCTGGGAGCTGTAATCCTGAGCTGCTCCTAATCGGCCATCCAGTTTTGTTATTTTCACTTTCAACTTGTTCATTGCCAATGTATGAATTGCTTTTTGTATATTGATCCTGTGTGCTGCAGCTCTGCTGAACTCAGTTACTAATTCTGATAATTTCTTTAGGATTTTTTATGTGCAAGGTCATGTCATATGCAAATACAGATAATTTCCTTTCTAATCTGAATGGCTTTTACTTCTTTGCTTATCCGGTTGCCCTGATTAAAACCTCATGTACAGTGTTGTGTGAAAGCGACAAGAGCTGACATCCTTGTCTTGTCCCTAATCGTAGTGTGATGGAATCCAGTTTTTCAACGTTTTGTATGTTGTTAGTTTCAAAGATTCTATTTATCAAGTTGAGGAAATTCTCTTCTCCTCTGCAGTTTGTTGAGTGTGTTTATTATGAAAGAGTGTGACATACTATTTTATTTCTGTGCCGCTATTGAGATGATCGTGTCATGGTTTGTTTTTTTTTTTCCCTCATTCTATTAAAATAGTCTTTTTCTTTGATTTTCTTTTTTCTTTTCTTTTTTACCTGTATATGTCAAGGAAATTACTTTTATTTTCAAATGTTAAACCAACCTTGCATACCTGAGATAAATCCCACTTGTCATGGTGTATAATTCTTTTTATATGATCCTGGATTAAGTTTGCTAGTGTTTTTTGTTGTTAGCAATTTTTTTGCCCTGATTATGAAAGTATTATATCTTGCATATATAATATTGGTTGTATAACATTCTATCATATGGCTGCACATAACTTACTTAATCATTTTTTTTTCTAATTTTTCAACTTCTTTTTTTCAGAGACAGGGTCTCTCTGTGTCACCCAAGCTGAAGTGTAGTTGAGCCATCTTGGCTCACTACAGCCTCTGCCTCCTGAGTAGCTGGGATTATAGGTGTGTGCCACCACGCCCGGCTAATTTTTGTATTTTTTGTAGAGATGGCGTTTTGCCATGTTGGCCAGGTCTCAAACTCCTGGCCTCAAGTGATCTGCCCACTTTTGCCTCTTAAAGCACTGGGATTACAGTTGTCAGCTACCACACCTGGCCTCATTTTTCAACATTTTAAATAATAAAATTCAATGAATATTTTTGTACATATCTGAATTTTAAACTTTTTTTGCCTAAGGTAGAGTCCTAAGAGAGGAAATCATTTACCAGTAGATGTGATCTCTTTTAAGACTTTTGAAACATTGTCGACTTACTTTTCAGAACAATTGTATTAGTACTCCTGGTAGCAGTCTTTGAACATTCACTAAACCATTGCCATAATAACTAAAACCTTTGTTAATAGGTGAATAATGATATCTTGTATTTGTTTTAATTTGCATTTATTTTACAACCAGTAACATAGATTATCTCTGCTAATCTCTTCTTGCTTTTACTGCTGGCTGATGACTATGTTTCTATCTGACTGCAGTGCTCTCTCCACCCACACTGTCTTCTTCATCTGAATAATTCCTATCCATTCTTCATCTTTCATGTCCATTGTCACTCCTCCGTATTGACTTCCCTCCTCCTGACTCCAATAATACGTCTGATTTTTTTCCTTTTAATTTTTGTAGGTAAATGTATATATGATATATTTATACATGATAGGTATATATATATTCATGGGTTACATGAGATCTTTTGATATATGCATGCAAAGGATAATAACATCAGGGTAAATGGGTTATCAGTCACCTCAAACATTTGTCCTTTGTGATACAAAGAATCCAATTATACTCTTTTGGTTATTTAGAAATATACAGTTAAATTTTTTTTTATGATGGTGACGCTGTTGTGCTAGCAAATACTACTTCTTATTCATTCCAACTATGTATTTGTACCTACTTACCATCTCTACTTCCACCCCACTGCCCACTACCCTTCCCAACCTGTGGTAACCATCGTTCTACACTATATCTCCATGAGGTTCGATTATTTTTATTTTTAGATTCGAGAAATAAATGACAGCATGCAAAGTTTGTCTTTCTGTGCCTCGCTTACTTCACTTAATGACCTCCAGTTCCATTCATGTTGTCACAAATGACAGGATCTTTCTCTTTTATGGCTGAATACTACTCCATTCTATGTATGTATCACATTTTTAGTATTGTCTGTTGATGGACATTTAGGTTGTCTCCAAGTCTGGCTATTGTGAACAGTGCTACAGTAAACATGAAAGTGCAGATACCTCTTTGATACACCAATTTCCTTTTTTTTTTTGAGGGGTATATACCTAAAAGTGGGATTGCTGGATTTTTTTTTTTTTTTTTTTGGGGGAGGCAAGGTCTTGCTCTGTCACCCAGGCTGCAGTGCAGTGGCGTGATCTCAGCTCACTGCACCCTCTACCTCCAGAGTTCAAGAGATTGTCCCAACTCAGCCTCCCCAGTAGTTGGTAATATAGGTGTGCACTACCATGCCCAGGTAATTATTGTATTTTTTGGTAAAGACAGGGTTTCATCATGTTGGCCAAGCTGGTCTCAAACTCTTGACCTCAGGTTATCTGCCTGCCTTGGCTTCCCAAAGTGCTGGGATTACAGTCATGAGCCACTGCCTTTGGCCGAGATTGCTGGATTCTATGGTAGCTCTATTTTTAATTTTTTGAGGAACCTCTGAACTGTTCTCCATAGTGGTTATGCTAATTTATATTCCCACCAACAGTGTACAAGGATTCCCTTTTCTCCAAATTCTCCTTAGCATTTGTTACTGCCTGAGTTTTGGATAAAAGCCAAGTTAACTGGGATAGGAAGATATCTTAGTTTGATTTGCATTTTCCTGGTGATGAATGATGTTGAGCACGTTTTCCTATACTTGTTTGCCATCAGTATGTCTTCTTTTGAGAAATGACTATTATTTTGTCCATTTTAAGATCAGGTTATTATATAGAGTTTTTGAGTTCCTGATATATTCTGGTTATTAATTGCTTGTCAGATGGGTAGTTTGCAGATATTTTCTCCCATCCTGTGGGTTGTCTCTTCACTTTGTTGACTGTATCCTTTATTCTGCAAAAGCTTTTTAACTTGATGAGATCACATTTGTCCATTTTTGCTTTGGTTGCCTCTACTTGTTGGATATTACTCAAAAAATCTTTGCCTAGTCCAGTATCCTGGAGAGTTTCCTCAATGTTTTCTTGTAGTGGATTTATAGTTTGAGGTCTAATATAGAAGTGTTTAATCCATTTTGATTTGATTTTTGCATATGGTGAGAGATAGGGGTCTAGTTTTGTTTTGTGTATGGATATCTAGTTTTCCCAGCACCATTTGCTGAAGAGACTGTCTTTTCCCTAGGGTATATTCTTGGCAACTTTGTCAAAAATGAGTTCACTGCAGATGTATGCATTTATCTCTGGGTTCTCCATTCTGTTGATCTGTGTGTCTGTTTTTATGCCAGTACCATAGTGTTTTGATTATGATAGCTCTGTAGTATAAAGTCAGGTAATGTGATCCCTCCACTTTTGTTCTTTTGCCTTAGTATAGCTTTGGCTATTTTGGGTCTTTTCTAGTTCCATATAAATTTTAGGGATTTTTTTTTTTTTTAAATTTTTGTGAAGAATGTCACTGGTATTCTACATGGATTGTACTGAATCTGTAGATTGCTTTGGGTAGTATGGACATTTTAATAATATTGATTCTTCCAGTCCTTGAACCTGGAATATGTTCCTGTGATTTTGGGTCTTAAGTTTCTTTCAGCATTGTTTTATAGTTTTCATTGAGAGATCTTTCACTTCTTTGGTTAATTTATTTCTTTTTTTACTTTTTATTAAGAGAGTCTCACTCCATCACCAGGCTCCAGGCTGGAGTGCAGTGACACAACCTCAGCTCACTGCTACCTCTGCCTCCCAGGTTCAAGCAATTCTGCCTTAGCCTCTCCAGTAGCTGGGACTACAGGCACGCGCCACCACGCCCAGTTAATTTTTTTTGTATTTATAGTAGAGACGGGGTTTCAACATGTTGGCCAGGATGGTCTCGATCTCTTGACCTCATGATCCACCTGCCTCTGCCTCCCAAAGTGCTGGGATTACAGGCGTGAGCCACCACACCCAGCCTCTTTAATTTCTAAGTATTTTATTTTACTTATAGCTATTATATATGAGATTACTTTTTTGATATCTTTTTGCATTTTTTTAAATAAGTTTCTTGATTTCTCTTTCAGGTTGTTTGCTGTTGGTATATAGAAATGCTACTGATTTGTGCATGTTAGGTTTATATCCTGCCACTTCACAGAATTTCATTATTATTTCTAATAGTTTTCTGGTGGAGTTTTCAGATTTTTCCAAGTTATGATCAAATCATCTGCAAACAAGGATAATTTGATTTTTTTTCTTTCCAATTTTGATGCCCATTATTTCTTGCTCTTGTCTAATTACTCGAGCTAGGACTTCCACTACTGTGTTGAATAACAGTGATGGACGTGGGCATTCTTGTCATGTTCTTGATCTTAGAGGAAAGCGTTTTAGTTTTTCTTTCTTTAGTATGATACTAGCTATGGGTCTGTCATAGATGGCTCTTACTATTTTGACATATGTTCCATATGTACCTAGGTTTTTTTAGTGTTTTTATCATAAAGGGATATTGAATTTTGTCAAATACTTTTTTTTTTTAAACCATGAATTGAAGTCATCATGTGATTTTGGTTTTTTTTGAGACAGAGTCTCCCTTTGTTGCTGAGGCTGGAGTGCAATGACGAGATCTTGGCTCACTGTATCCCCTGCCTCCCAGGTTCAAGCAATTCTTCTGCTTCGGCCTCCCTCCCAAGTAGCTGGGATTACAGGCATGTGCCACTGTGCCCAGCTAATTTTTGTATTTTTAGTAGAGATGAGGTTTCACCTTGTTGGCCAAACTGGTCTCGAACTCCTCAAGTGAGCCACTGCGCCCAGTTGATCATGTGGTGTTTGTCCTTCATTCTGTTGATACGATGTATCACATTGATTTGTATATGTTGAACCCTTCTTGCATCCCTGGGATAGGCCCCAATTGGTGATGATGGATGATCATTTTAATTTATTATTGAATTCAGTTTGCTTCTGTTTTCTTGAGGATTTTTACAGCAGTATTCACCAGTGATATTGGCTTATAGTTTAATTTTATATGTGTGTTTATGTGGTTTTGTTATCAGGGTAATACTGGCTTTGTAAAATTAATTTGCAAGCATTCTCTGCTTTTCAGAATATTTTGAGTAGGACTGGTCTTATATCTTATTGAAATGTTTGATAGAATTCAGCAGTGAAGCTGTTGGGTCCAGGGTTTTTCCTTGCTGGGTGGCTTTTTATTATGGCTTCAATATGATTACTTTTTATTGGTCTGTTCAGGTTTTGGATTTCTTCATGGTTCAGTCTTAGTAGGTTGTATGTGTCTAAAAGTTTATTCATTTCTTCTAGGTTTTTCAATTTATTGGCATATAGTTGCTGGTAATAGCAACTAATGATTCTTTGAATATCTGCTGTAAGAGTTGTAATGTCTTTATTTTCACCTCTGATTTTATTTGAATCTTCCCTCTTTTTTGCTTAGTCTGACTAAAAGTTTGCCAGTTTTGTTTTGTTTACTTTTTTCAAACACCAGGTTTTTTGTTTCGTTGATCTTTTATATTGTTTTCTTCATTTCAAGTTTATTTATTCCTGTTCTGATCTTAATTTCTTTTCCTTTACGAATTCTGGGCTTGGTTTCTTGTTTTTCTAATTCTCCTCTCTTCTCTTCCTCTCTCCTCCTCCTCTCTCTCTCCCCCACCTCTCTCTCTTTTTTCTTTTTTTCTTTTTTTTTAAAAGACAGGGTCTTGCTTTGTCATCCAGGCTGGAATGCAGTGGCACAATCTCGGCTCACTGCAACCTCTGCCTCCCAGGTTCAAACGATTCTCCTGCCTCAGCCTCCTGAGTAGCTGGGATTACAGGCGCCTGCCACCATGCCTGACTAATTTTTGCATTTTTAGTAGAGACAGGGTTTCACCATGTTGGCCAGGCTTGTCTCAAACTCCTGACCTTAGGTGATCCACCCGCCTTGGCCTCCCAAAGTGCTGGGATTACCCATGTGAGCCCTTGCTCCTGGCCTCGATAATTCTTGTGTTTTTTTTTTGAGATGGAGTCACACTCTGTAGCCCAGGCTGGCGTGCAGTGGCATGATCTCAGCTCACTGCAACCTCTGCCTCCCAAGTCCCAGTTCAAGCAGTTCTCCTACCTCAGCCTCCCAAGTGGCTGAGATTACAGGCACAAGCCACCATTCCCAGTTAATTTTTGTATTTTTTAGTAAAGATGGGGTTTCACCATGTTGGCCAGCCTGGTCCTGAACTCCTGACCTCGTGATCTGCCTGCCTCGGCCTCCCGAAGTGCTGGGATTACAGGCGTGAGCCACTGCGCCCCGCCCTGGCCTCTAATTCTTTAAGAAGCATTGTTACACTGTTTATTTGCAGTTTTTCTACTTTTTTTTGATATAGGCATTTATAGCTATAAACTTTCCTCTTAGTACTGCTTTCCCTGTGTTTTATGTTTTTTGGTATGTTGTATTTCCATTATTTTTAAAGAAAACTTTCAGTTTTTTTGTAATTCTTTCATTGACCCACTGGTCATTCAGGAATATGTTGTTTGTATTTCAGGAATATATTCTGTATATTTGTATAGTTTCCGAGATACCTCTTGTTATTAATTTCTCTTTTTATTCCACTGTGGTCAGAGAAGATACTTGATATTATTTCAGGTTTTTTAAAAAATGTTTTAAGACTTGTTTTGTGACCTAACATATGATCTATCCTTGAGAATGATCCACATGCTGAGGAAGAGAATGTGTACTCTGTAGCTGTTGGATGAAATGTTCTGTAAATATGTATTAGGTCCATTTGGTCTATAGTGTAGATGAAGTGTGATGTTTCTTAGGTGTTTTTCTATGTGGAGTGTTGAAGTCTCCAGCCATTATTGTATTGGAGTCTATCTCTTTTGCTCTAGCAATATTTGCTTTATATATGCAGGTGCTCCAGTGTTGAGTGTATATGTATTTTAAATTGTTATATCCTCTTGTGGAATTGAACTATATCATTATATAGTGTCCTTTGTTGTCTCTTCTTACAAGTTTTTTTTTCTTGATACCTATTTTGTCCTATATAGTATAGCTGTTCCTTCTCTTTTTGGTTTCTATTGGCATGGAATATCTTTTTTTTCCCCTTTATTTTCAGTCTTTGTAGATGAAGTGTGTTCTTGTAGGCAACAGATCATTGGATATTTTAAAAAAATCCATTGAGCCACTCTGTCTTTTGATCAGAAAGTTTAGTCCATTTACACTGAATGTTTTTATTGATTAGTAGGGACTTACTCCTGCTATTTTGTTATTTGTTTTCTGGTTGTTCTTTGGGCTGGTCTTCTTTCCTTCCTTCTTGTCTCCCTTTTAGTGAAGGTGATTTTCTCTAATGGTATGGTTTAGTTTCTTGTTTTTTGTTTGTTCGTTTATCCATTGTGTTTTTTTAATTTGTGGCTCCCATGAGGTTTGCAAATCCTCTTATAACTCATTATTTTAAGCTGATTAACAACTTTACCCTGTTTTTGTAAACAAAGAAACAGGCAAAAAGAAAACTAATAAAAATTCTACACCTTAACTTTGTTTCCTTACTTTTTATCTTTTTGTTGTTTCTGTTTATATCTTATTGTACTATGCCTTGATATGTTGTTGTAGCTATTAGTTTTGTTGCTTCCACATTTAGTCTTTCTACTGTTATTATAAGAGCAATTTATATACCACAGTTACATTGTTATAATAGTCTATATTTTTCTGTATACTTAACTGTTTTTAGTGCGTTTTGTACCTTCAGAGGATTTCTTACTGCTCATTCATGTCCTTTTCTTGCTGGTTAATGATTTCCTTTAGCCTTTCTTGTAGGACAGGTTTGGTGTTGATGAAATCCCTTAGCTTTTGTTTGTCTGGAAAGTTATTTTTCTTTCGTGTTTGAAGGATGTTTTTTCTGTTTCTGCTATTCTAGGGTAAACATTTTTTCCTTGAGCACTTTAAATATTTCATGCTACTCTTCTCCTGGCCTGTAAGATTTCCACTGAAAAGTTTGCTGCCAGACATACTGGAGATCCATTGTATGGTACTTGTTTTTTTTCTCTTGCTGCTTTAAGGATCCTTTTTTATCCTTGATATTTAGGAGTTTATTAAATGCTTTGAAGTAGTCTTTTTTGGGTTAGATCTGCTTGATATTCTGTAACCTTCTTTTACTTGAATATTAGTATCTTTCTCTAGATTTGAGATGTTCTCTGTCATTATCCCTTTGAATAAACTTACTATGCCAGTCTCTCTGCCTCCTATTTAAGGCTGATATCTCTTCAATTTGCTTTTTTGTAGCTACTTTCCAGGCCTTGTAGGCATGATTTATTCTTTTTTATTCTTTATCTTTTGTTTCCTGTGACTATATTTTCCAGTAGCTTATCTTCAGGCTCACTAATTCTTTCTTTTGCTTTATCAAATTTGCTGTTAAGAGACTCATACATTCTTTAGTATGTCAGTTGCATTTTTTGACTCCAGAATGTCTGCTTTATTTATTTTAATTATTTCAGCCTCTTCATTAAATTTTTCTGATCGGAGCCTGAATTCCTCCTGTGTTATCTTGAATTTCATTGTTTCTTCAGGTCAGCTATTTTGTGTTCTCTGTCTGAAAGGTCACGTATCTCTGTCTCTCCCAGATTTTCCCCTGGTTCTCCATTTAGTTCATTTGATGAGGTCATATTTCTCTAAATGGTCTTGATGCTTATGGATTTTCATTGGTGTCTAGGCATTGAAGAATTAGGTATTTATTGTAGTCTTTGCAGTCTGGGCTTGTTTGTACCTGTCATTCTTGAGAAGGCTTTCCAGGTATTCAAAGGGACTTGGGTGTTGTCATCCAAGTTTTTGGTCACTGCAGCTGTATCCACATTATCCACATTAGGGGTCACCCTAAGGACAGTAACACTGTAGTTCTTGCAGACTTGTAGAGGTACCATTTTTGTGGTCTTGGTTAAGATCCAGAAGAATTGTCTGGATTACCAGCTGGAGACTCTTGTTCTCTTCCTTTACATTCTCCCCAACAAATGGAGTCTCTCTGTGCTGAGTTGCCTGGAACTGGGCCGGGGGTGGGTGACACAAGCACCTCCATGGCCACCACTGCTGGTATAGTACTTGGTCAGACCTTAAGCCAGCAGAGCAGTGGGTCTTGCCCAAGGCCCACTGTAACCACTACCTGGTTACTGCCTATGTTTGCTCAAGGCCCAAGGGCTGTACATTCAGCAGGTGGTGAAGCCTGCCAGTATTGGGTCTTTCCCTTCATGTTGACAGATTCTTTCAGTCCCTGGGCAGGTATAGAGATGCTTTATGGGACCCAGGTCCTAGAGCCAGATATGTTAGAAATATACCTGGTGCCTTATTCTACTGTGGCTAAACTCGCACCGAAATAACAAAACAAAGTCCTTCCTACTCTTCTCTTTCTTTTCCTCAGACAGAAGAGTCTCTCTTCGTGGCCATCACCATGACAGGCCCACAGAGAGTACTGTTAGAGTTCACTTAAGGCCTACGGGCTATTTAGTCAGCTTTTGGTGAATGCTGCCGGACCAGAGACTCACTCTTCAGGGCAGTGGGCTCCATCCTGCCCCAGGCTCCATCTGAAAATGCCATTTAAGAGCCAAGGCCTGGAATTGGGGAACCCAAGTGCCCATTTGTTGCTTTTGTCCACTGTGGCCGACATTGTACCTATACTGCTGGATAAAGTCCCCTTTACTCTTCTCTCTTCTTTTCTCAAACATGGGAATAGTCTCTTTGTAGCCACCACAACTTTCAAGATGTTAGGTCTCACAGAAGCTAACACATTTCTGTCTAATCCATGGCCCACAATGTGTACTACCTGGTTACTGCTGCTGATTATTCAGGACTCAACGGCTCTTTGGTCAGCAGGTGATGAATCCTGCCATGACTGTGTCCCTCAATTCAAAGCAGTGGGTTTTTGCCTTCTGGCCCAGGGAGCTAGGGCCTGGAATAGGGGCTTCACAATTCTGCCCAGGACCCTATCCTACCGTGAGTAAGCTGATATCCAAATTGCAAAACAAAGTGCTTTTTACTCTTCTCTCTTTTCTCCTCAAGTAGAAAGCAGAGATCTCTTTTGGAGCTTCAAGCTGCACTGCCTAGAATTGGAGGAGAGAGGAGTGGTGGCATAAGCACTCTCTTAGCCACCCCAACTGGTATCTTGCTAGGTCGAGTGCCCCCATTTTATTGGCTCCAAGCTCTTTACAGCTCTAGGACTTGCCCAGAAGTTGCAGTCCTTGTGGCCTAGATAGCCTTTCAGTTTTATTTAGGACCCCAGAGCACTCTAGCCCACAGCAGCGTGACTTAACCAAAACTCAAATTCTGACCACTGCGATGGGTGATTCCCCTCTGGTTTGGGCAGGTTTATATGCTCCCTTCACAGGCATAGGCTGAGTTCCAATTCAAAATCTATGATCACTGCACTCTCCTATCCCCAAGTGCACTGATTCTCTCCCCATGCCACTTGGCCACTTCTGGGGGTTGAGATAGCAGTGGCATTGGCAATTTAAGACTGTCTTTCCCCCTTCTGTGCCTCTTTCAGTGATATGAAGTTAAAATCAGGTACTATAATTGCTCACCTGATTTTCATTTCTTATCATGGTGCTTTTTTGTGTAGATATTATAACATTGGCTGTTTCTGCTGGGAGGTTGATCAGTAGAACCTTCTATTCATCCATCTTGTTCCACCTCCTTCCCCAGTACTGGCCTGATTGAATGAGTTGGTATGTGTTCCTGTTTCTGTTTTGTGGAAGTGTTTGTAAAGCATCGAGCTTAATTATTCTTTAAATGTTTGTTAGAATTCAGCATTGAAGCCATCTTGGCCTGAGTTCTTCTTATAGGTAGTTTTTTTCTTTTTAGTAATATGGTATATATATATATATATATATATATATATATATATATATATATATATAAAAAAAACATAAAATTTACTGTTTTGACAGAGTAAAAAGGCAAGCTACCATTTGGGAAAAATATTTGTAAATCATGTATCTGGTAAGGGGTTAATGTCAAAAATACATAAAGGATTCCTACAACACAACAGCAAAAATAACCTGATTTAAATATGGGCAAAAGAGTTGATAGACATTTCTCTAAAAATAATATACAAATGCCCAAGAAACACGTGAAAAGCCCAGCATCACTAATCTTTAGGGAAATGCAAATGAATACTCTAATGCGATACCACCACACACCCATTAGGATGGGCTACTATGAAAAAATAATTAATAATGGGAGTTGGTGAGGATATGGGGAAATTGCAACCCTTGTGTACTATTGGTTAGAATGTAAAATGGTATAGCTGCTGTGGAAAACTGTGGTGTTCCTCAAAAAAAAAAAAAAAAAAAAAAAAGATAGTATTACCATGAGATTCAGCAGTAAAACTTCTGGGTATATACCCAGAAGAATTGAGTTCAGGGTGTCAGAGAAGTATTTGTATTTGTACACTCACATTATGGCAACATTATTCATAATGGCCAAAACATGGAAGCAAGTCAAGTGTTCATTGACAGATAAGTGGATAAACAAAATATGGCATATACATACAGTGGAACAAAATTGAGCCTTAATAAGGAAAGAAACTTAGACACATGGTTGAACATGTATCAATCTTGAAGACAGTATGCTAACTGATCTAAGCCATTCAAAAAACGACAGATATTACATGGTTCCTATTATGAAGTTCCTAGAGTAGTGAAATTTGTAGAGACATAAAATAGAATGCTGTTTGCCAGGGCCTGTGGGAAAGGGGAAATGGGGAGTGTGAGAGAACAGATAACTCCATGGGGCTTCCCAGAATGCTTCATGTTGTATGGGAATTATGTCTGTCTTATAAAGATCTGAAGACAGGTTCATTATTACCCATTTTTGTATACTTTTTGTCTAGCACCAAGCTAGACATGTAGTAGGTCCATAGCAAATACTTCTTGAACTGATAAAGAAATAAATTACCCTTATCTGGATCTTCCCTGTTTTTTTTTAATACAGAGAATGATGCTCTGGTTAGGTATTTTCCTAGGTGTATACTGGCACTTTTTATCTTTCTTATTTCCCTGCTTTCTTTTTTTCTAGAGTCACTTATTGGCATATTTTTAACATATATATGTGTAGTATGTATGTGTATTTTAAAATTTGACTATAGTTAAATATAAGCTTAAATATATTTTTTCTATTATCACTATAAATTTTATTACTCAGATTCTGTGTTCTGGCAGTTTTTCATGATTCAAAAGCCTGTGTTGCAAAAACATACCAATTTACTACCATCAATAAATGAAAAATGCTTATTTTAACATGTGTCCCTATAGTATTGTAACTACATTTTCTTCATCTTTAATGGGTAAAAACAATTGTCATTGTTTGAGTTTGTATTTTGCTGACCACTAATAGAGTTGTATTTTTTTTATATGCTTGCTAGTTTATTTTTGATTTTGTAAATTGTCTTTAGCAAATGTTTACTTATCAATCAGATTGATCTGCCTTTGAGTTACTTCTATTACCACTACCACTACCATTACCACTGCCACTGTGTAGTGAGCACTGAGCTAGGTTTAAGGGCTACTACAGGAAATCATGGTATAGAAGAGGATCAAACACATATATTATGTGCCATAATAGAGCAGGTGTAATTTGTCATGGGATCTTGAGTGATAATATTAAGTACTCAATAAGAATAAGCTTTTAATTACCATGTAATAGGCCCCATTCTAAGTAGTTTTTAAAGTATGATCTCATTTAATCCTCATAATAACCCTATGCAATAGGTACTCTGATTATCTTCATTTTACAGATAAACAGAGGCACAAGGAGTTTAATTACTTGCCATAAGTGAAAATGTTAGTAAATAGTGAAACTGAGATTAAACTCAGGGAGTGTCACTCCAAAGTCTGTGTTCTTAACTACTAACTTATAATGACTCTATCAGTTTTTAAGTGTTGGATTCATTGAGGTGGTATTAGAGATATTCATTTGCATTATAATAAAAGGTGAGTATGTTGAAATGCTTTTTAAAATAGTCATATCATTTTCCATTCATTTATGATTATTTTACTAATTATCCTGTTCAAGTGAACAATTAATGCAAATGTGACTCCAGCCTCTTACCTATTTATCCAACTATTCATTGCAAATTCTTTTTTCCTTGGGTGTATATGTCTTTTTTTTTAATTGAAAAAAATTATAAATGACTTTTACGGGTATTAGTGCATTTTTAACAAGGAAATTCTGGGTTTTCTATATCAGTGAAGATATAGGTAAGAAACGTGGAAAAGCATCTTTTTTTTAACTAATGTACTAAATTTAAAGAGCTTGCTGGAAAGAAATCTCAGTTTTGTTAGCTGTTTTTATTTTAAGGCTCTGGAGCATGATAAAATTTTGCTTGGATGGGAGATAGTAGCATTGTGTTTACAATTAAATAATTAGAATAGAAATTATGTATGATAAAATATAAAACGTCATAAGCCCTTAATCCCTTGATATTTTAATATCAGTGCAAGTGTTGGGTAAAATTTCACCTCATTTATTCCTGGTGTAGATTAAATGAAAAAAAAAACTTTATCTCACTGTCTAAAATTGATATGTCAGATTATTAACTTAAAGTCGTAATTCTTTACACACCCACACCCACACACACGCACACCCACACACCACTTATGAAATGGAAACATACACTGAAATTTGTAGCTACCCCATAGAATAATTTTTGGCACGTAGTAGGCATTCAGTAAATATTTGCTCAGTGAATAAATAAAGGCATTCTTTTTCTCTCATTTTTATTTGATCATTATCACGTTGCTGATAAGGAGAAAAATGTGGCCATTTACAGATATAATAAAAGCACGCCTCATGAGTGAAATGTAAATTTAATCATATTCTTTTGACAGTTTTAAGGATTCTAATCAAGGAAACCCTTTTAAGAAATTCTCATGTAGATGAAATAGGTTTTTAAAATACCTGAGCTCATTACTATCTATTTGAATGAAATCTGTGGTGAATTTATTTATAATGTAATTTAATTCTTGATTAAGAAAAGTATATAAAGTATTTTGCTATACAAATAGAATATATATAACACCCTTTTAAATGATGAGCAGGGTGGAAAATCTACTCTTACTAGTAAGCAGAGCAATATATCAAATTCCTTTTGTGTTCTTTTGTTAAATTTTCAGGTGAGGGGAAGTGGCTTCGAAACATTGACTATTACCGTTTAGATGGTTCCACTACTGCACAGTCAAGGAAGAAATGGGCTGAAGAATTTAATGATGAAACTAATGTGAGGTAGGAAACATTTTCTGTATATATAGAAACATTAAAACAATTCATTTTTTAATGTACGTACAGCAAAGTTCACTATTTTTATTGTGTATTTGATTGTTTTTGGCAAATGCAAGATACAATTAGGATGCAAAATGGTGTCATCACTTCCTGCCCACTTAATTCACTTTTATGGAATCATATCATTTGTGGCCTTTTGAGTCTCACTTCTTTGACTTAGTGAAATTTATTTGAGAATCGTCTAGTTGTTGTATACACCAATAATTTTTTAAAATTGTTGTATAGTCTTCCATTATATGGATATATCAGAGTTTGTTTAGCTACTTCCACTTGAGGGACATTTGAGTTGTTTCCAGGTTTTAGAATTAAAATCAGAGCTGCTCTAAGCTTTCATGTTCAAATTTTTGTGTGAACGTAAGTATTTACCTAAATGAAATGAAAGCCTGAGATTTATAGTAAGTTTATATTTAATCTTTGTAAGAAACTGTCAGTTTTCCAAAGTAGCTGTGTAATTTTGCATTGCCACCAGCAGTTGTGTAAGAGTTCCAGTTGCCCTGCATGCTTGTCTGTACTTGGTAGTGTCATGTTTTTATAAAAATTATTTTACTTATTCTAATATAGGTATAATGGTATCTCTTGTGATTTTAAATTTGCTGTTCCCTAATGATAAATCATGTTGAGCATCTTTTCATGTGCTTATTGACCGTACAGAGAAATTTGTGTATGTATTGTTGATATTGTTTTAAGCTGTTAGTAATTGATAAAATCAAACTACATTTGGAAAGGAAAAGTTGTACATATAAGTCATATGTCACTTAACAACCAGTATACATTCTGAGAAATGCATCGTTAGGCAATTTTGTCACGTGGATATCATTCAGTGTACTTATACAAATCTAAGCCTACTGTACACCAGTAGGCTTTCTGTGATATAGCTTATTGCTTCTAGGCTGCAAAGCTGTACAGCATGTTACTGTACTGAATACTGTAGGCAGTTGGAACACAATGGTATTTGTGTATGTCATACCTAAACATAGAAGAGATACAGTAAAAATATGTATTATAATCTTATGAAATTGCCTTTGTATACGCTGTCAGTTATTGACCAGAATATTATGTGGCACATGACTATACATACATATTAACATATGTACATATGCATACATATACACATACACAAAGGTAAGAAAGCATAGCATTTAAGAAAAGGATAAAGGAGATGGGGTTAGTATAATAGAAAGATGGCTGAAGTATGCCTTAATAAATATTTTAAACTATGGAGAATATTATACTGTGTGTGTAAAACATGTTTTAATTTTAGCAGCATCATGAACTAGCTTACGGCTAGAGAAATTTCAGTTACATTTTAGGAAGATTAATAATTATTGAAAACCTGTAGTCTAAGAGAGCTTACAAAGGGATGATTTGAGTACAGTTAAATTGTAAATGTATATGATTGATTATATAACTGCTTAAAGAATAAATACATTTTTATATTCTGTTTTTCATGTTTAAACAAATTATTATTTGTGCATGAGTGTGAAAAAGTAATTTTATTGAGTAACCCAAATTTCTCAGAAGTAATCTAAACCATTGACTTGCTTGGTTTCCCAAATTTCAGAATATGACAATGGCATATGATCTGTCACATGACACTTATACTTGATGACTAGTAGAGGAAAACATTGAAATGTAGATACTGAGCTGTCAGCTTGGCTTACTCACTAGTGAATTATCCCTAAACATATGCCAAAAAGCATTTCCTTCAAATTCATGCTTCAGGCAAATACTGGTTGAGTATTTCTTATCCAAAGTGCTTGGGGATGTTTGGGACCAGAAACATTTCTGTTACAGGATTTTTTCAGATTTTTGAATATTTATATTATATCCTTACCTGTTGAGTGTCCCAAATCTGAAAATCTGAAATCCAAAATGTCCCAATGAGCATTTTCTTTGAGTGTCATGTTGGCAGTCAAAAAAGTTTCAGAGTTTGAAGAATTTAGGATTTCAGACTTACACATTTGGGATGTTCAACCTGTACATGTATATTATGGATTTGGAGAGTTGCTTTTGGATAGCTGAACCCATACACATGAAATCCACAAATGTTATGCTGTCTCTAGAAATCCAGAAACAAACTGAAAATGAAACAAAAAGCAAGATGAAAAGAGCAAAGAAAAAAAAATCCACAAATGTTTTAGATTATATCTTTGTATATTCTAATTTTTCATGATTCAGTAATTTTCAATAAATAGGATATAAATATAATCCTTGTTTATGCCACAGCAATCCGAAAGACACATTAAAATAAACTTTAAGATAATGACCATTTCTAACGTTGTTGTTTTATGTGAGCTGAAAGTAATTTTCAGCAGACTCAAAGTGCCTGGTTAGCTTGATACTATTTTTAGTTTGTTTGTCTTACTTTTAATTTAGAAATGTTTATAGATTCACCTGAACTTGCAAATATAGTACAGAGAGGTCCTGTGAATCCTTCATCTAATTTTCCCCAATGGTTAAATCTTATAGTTCAGCATCAAAACTAAGAAATTTTGCTAGTAGTAGACTACCCTTTTTTTTATTTTATTTTTTATTTTTTTTTATTGCATTTTAGGTTTTGGGGTACATGTGAAGAACATGCAAGATTGTTGCATAGGTACACACTAGACTACCCTTTTATAGTCACACCCATTTCTACTACCAACCTTGTCACTAACCTTAACCCCTGACAATGACTAATTTATGCTCCATCTCTATTATTTTATCATATTAAGACTGTCATATAAATGGTATCATTCTTTATATGTGATCTCTTGAGATTGGCTTTTTTCACTCAGCATAATATCCTTGAGTTCCATCCAAGTTGTCACATGTATCAATAGTTTGTTCCTTTTTATTACAGAGTAGTATTTCATGGATGGATGTACCACAGATGTTTAATCATTCACTTATTGCAGGACATTTTTGTTTTGTCCAGGTTTGGCTATTAGAAATAAATCTGCTGTGAACACTGTGTTCCAGCTTTTTGTGTGGATCTAAGTTTTCATTTCTCTAGGATAAATGCCCAGGAATGCCTTTGCTAGATCACATGGTAAGTATGCATTACTTTTTTAGCAAACTGCCAAACTCTTATTTAGAATGACTGTACCATTTTATAGTCCTACCAGCAGTGTATGAGAAATCAAGTTTCTCTACATTCTCACCGGCATTTGGTATTATCAGTATTTTAGGTGTGTAGTGGTATCTTATTGTAGTCTTAATTTGCAATTCCCTAATGACCAGTTATATTGAGCATCTTATGTATTTATTTGCCATCAAATATTGTATTTCCTCTTGGATGAAAATCTCTTTATATCTTTTTGTCCATTTTTTTATTGGATTGCTTTTTTTATTGTAGAGTTTTGAGAATTCTTTCTATAATCTAGATATGTATCCATTTTTTTATATTTTTTTAATCTAAATTTTTATTTTATTACTTTTTAAAAATATATATATTTTATTGCAATTTAGGTTCTGGGGTACATGTAAAGAACATGCAGGATTGTTGCATAGGTACATACATGGCAATGTGGTTTGCTACCTCCATCCCCATCACCTATATCTGGCATTTCTCCCCATGTTATCTCTCACCAACTCCCTTCCCCCACTGTCCCTCCCCTAGTCACCCCCTGTCCCCAACAGACCTCAGTGTGTGATGCTCCCCTCCCTGTGTCCATGTGTTCTCATTGTTCAACACCGGCCTATGAGTGAGAGAACTCACTGGGACTGCGCTCTGGAGCTGTTCCTATTCGGCCATCTTGGCACAAGTCTAAAATCTGTTTTCAATTATAATATTTTTAGCAGTAGAGAATTGATAACTTTACCCTTGAGTTTTCTGATCTGTGAACACAGTGTATCTCTCCATTGATGCTAACCTTTGATTTCTTCCATCACCGTTTTGTAGTTTTCAGTATACATGTCCTCTAGACCTTTTGATAGATTTATGCCCAGGTATTCTCTTTTTTTGAGTCATTGTAAATGATATTGTATTTTTAATTTTCATTTCCATGTGTTCATTGCTCAAATATAGAAATGCAATTGATTTTTGTGTTGGTCTTTTGTCTGTAATCTTGCTGAATTCGTTTGTTCTAGAAGTTTGTTTTGGATATTTCTTGGGATTTTCTAAATGGACCGTTATATTATCTGCTAGTAGGGATAGATTTATTTCTTTCATGATCTGTATGCCGTTTGTTTCCTTTTGTTGCCTGTTGCTATTCACTTGGGGTGGCAGCAAAATATTATGGAAAATATTTAAGGAAAGTTATAGATTATAGCCTCAAACCTTTTGGAAGGCTGAAGGGTTTTATTGGAACAGGCTGAAGGTGGCAGCTGGTCCATTATCTTAAGTTAGGGAAAGATAGATAGGATCAGAGGCCTTGCCCCACACCTATTTGTCTCCAGTCTGTTTACTTATGTTATTTTTGTGCTGGGTTGCCCCTCTGGGGAGGACCAAAGGGGAATTACCTGTTAATAGTATTTATTCTGGGCCCCAGAACCTAAAGCTTCTATCATTCCCAAAACCGTTCTCTTAACTATGTTAATTATCCACAAGTATATTAACTTAGAACCTGTGTTGTAAAATCTTGAGGGAATAAATGTGTGATGGACAGAGGGTCTGGGTTGATTGGTTGCATTTTACCCTCTGAAAGCAGCCAGCGGCCATTCCTAGCCCACTTGAAACACTGTAATGGTTTGAGAATGCATTCATTCATCCGTCTGTCTCACTTGCCTTATTGCAAGAAAAGTCTCCAATTATAATTGTGAGTTTGCCTATTTCTCCTTTCAGTTCTGTCAGGTTTTGGTTCTGATATTTTCAGCTCTGTTTATTATGCACGTTTAGTATTGCTGTGTCCCTCCCTATTGCTCATACTGGTTAAAACGTTAGAGTAATACGGTTAATAGCAGTTGTGAGAGTGGACATCCTCACCTTCTTCCTGATCTTAGGAGAAAAGCATTCTGTCTTCATTACCTGTAATGTTAGCTGTAAGGTTTTTTTTGTTTTGTTTTTTTTTTGCTGGTGGGAGAGATATTTTTGTTTCTGTTTTTGTTTTGTGACAAGGTATCTATCTATCACCCTGACTAGAGTTCTGTGGTGTGATCATACCTCACTGCAGCCTCCAACTCCTAAGCTCAAGGGATCCTCCTGCCTTACCCTCTTTGAGTAGATGGGGCTATAAGAATGCACAGCCATGCTGTATGTTTTTTTTGTAATTACTCTTCATCGGGTTGAGGAGGTTTCCCTCTATTCTTAATTTTCTCAGAGTTTTTATGACAAATGGGTGTTTACATTTGTCTAATGCTTTTTCTACCTCAGTATCATCTGTTTTTTCTTCTTAATCTGTTAATATGGTGTGCTGTGTAGATTGGTTTTTGAATACTGAACCAACCTTTCACTCCTGGAATAAAGCCTCACTTGATCATAAGGATAATTCTTTTTATATAGTACTGGGTTCTGATATTTTGTTGAGAGATATTTATGAGAGTTTCTGTTACATATTCAGTTGTTTTTGTGTTGTCATTGTCTGGTTTTAGTATCAGGTTAATATTGACCTCATAAAATAAGAATTGTTTTCTATTTTCTGGTAAAGATTATGGGGATTTGTGTTAATCTTAAGAGTTGTGGTAGTTTGTGCTTTTGTAAGAATTGGTTCATTTCTTCATAATTTCAAATGTATGTATAGACTTGTTCATAGCATTTTCTTAATATCCTTTTCATGTCTTTAGGATTTATAGTGATTAGCTTCTGTTTCATTCCTAATACTGGTAATTTGTGTGTTTTCTTTTTATTAGACTTGCTAGAGGTTTGTCAGTTTCATTCATCCTTTCAAATAACTAGTGTTTTATTCCCTTGCTTTTCTTTTTTTTTCTATTTTAATTTCATGTTGCTTTTGGTTTGTTTTACTCTTCTTGTTCTACTTTCTGGAGGTAGATGCTTAGATTACTAATTTGATTTGAGACTTTTCTTCTTTAATTTAAATTTAATTCTAAGTAAGCATTTAGTGTTATAAATTTCCCTTTCAGCACTTCTTTAGTTATACAAACTTTGGTGTATTATATTTTCATTTAGTTCAGTATATTTTTATTTTCTTTCAGAAGTCATCTTTGACTCATAGCAAGAAGCATATTGTTTAATTTTCATGCATTTGGAGGTTCCCATTATTTTTCTGTTGTGGATTTCTAGTTTAATACAATTATGTTCAGGAAATATACTCAGTATGATTTCTGTCCTCGTGAGTTTGTTGTGCTATGTTTTATGTCCCAAGTAGACTGGCTCTTGAAGAGAATATGTGCCCTGCTGTTGTTGGATGTTCTATAAATATTGATTATATTGTTTTTGATGAGGTTGTTGTATTCTTCTTTACTTTTGCTGATTTTTTTTGTCTAGCTGGTTATCAGTTTTTCAGAGGAAGGTTGAAGTCTCCAACTATAATTGCGGATTTGTCTGTTTCTCCTTCAGTTCTGTCAAATTTTACTTCTGATATTTTCAGCTCTGTTGTTTATTATACACATTTAGTATTGCTGTGTCCCTATCCCTCATAATTTTCTTTCCTCTGAAATCTATTTTATCTCATACTGATATAACCACTCATGTTTTATTTTGATTGATGTTTGCATGGTATATAGTTTTTCATCCTTTTACTTCAACTCACCTATATTGTTGTGTTTGAAGTGAGTTTCTTGTAGTCAGCATGTGATTGGGTGATTTTTTGGGGAGTGTCATGTTTTTGTTTCATTTTTTACCCACTCTTTCTTTTAAATGGTGTGTGTAGACCATTTATATTTAATGTAGGGCTTGAGTCTGCCATTTTATTTTTTTGTTCAATTTTTTCTCTTTCATTTTATTTTCTTTTGTTTATGATTTATTTTTCCTCCCTTCCTGTGGGTTAGTTTTATATTTTTGAAATTCAGTTTTGATTCATCTATAGTGTTTTTTAAGTGTATCTCTTTGTATAGCTTTGATAGTGGTTGCAGTAGGTATTACGTCATATATGTACACACACTTGTTACAGTCTACTGGTGTCATTTTGCCAGTTTGATTGAGAAACCTTACCTCTTTATATCCTTTTGATTCCCTTTTTATAATATGACTGTCTCAAGTGTTTAACCATATCAGTGAGTGTTGTCATTCTTTTTCAATCATAGAACGTAATTTAGAAAACACTACAGAAGGAAAGTGTTGTATAGACTCATATTTATAATTTGCTGTTTTCATTGTTACTTCTCCCTAATGTTTCACTATTCCTTCTTTTATATCATTTGCTTTGTATTTAGAGAACTTGTTTTAGCTATTTTTTTTTTAATACAGGGTCTCGCTCTGTCACCCAGGCTGGCATACAGTGGCTCAATCTCAGCTCACTGCAGCCTTGATCTCCCAGGCTCAAGCCATCCTCCCACCTCAGCCTCCCAAGTAGCTGGTACTCAGGTGCGCACCACCATGCCTGGTTAATTTCTGTATTTTTTGTAGAGATGGTTGCACCATGTTGCCCAGGCTGGTCTTGAACTCCTGAATTCAAGTGATCTACCTGCTTTGGCCTCCCAAAGTGCTGGGATTACAGGCATGAGCCACCACACCTAGCCTAGCCAGAGCAAGTCTGCTGGCAACAAATGATTTCGCCTTCATTCTTGAATGGTATTTCAGATGGAAATAGAATTCCAGGTTGTCAATTCTTTCCTTTCAGCACTTGAAAAATATTGTGTCACGACCTTCTTGTCTCCCTGGTTTCTTCTGAGAAACCTGCTGTTTGAATTGTTTTTCCTACCTTAGATAAGGTGTTGTTTCTCTCTTCTTTCAAGATTATTTTTCTACATTTTCAGAAGATGACTGACTGATGTATCTTGTCACGGATTTGTTTGAGTTTATCTTGTTTGTGGTTCATTCAGCTAGTTAAACCTACAGGTTTATGTTTCTTGATAAATTTTGGTAATTTTCAGTAATTATTTCTTTGAATACATTTTCAGCCCTTCCTTGAGAACTCTTCTTTTAGGGCTCTAATGACAAAAATGTTAAATCTTTTGTTATACTCCCATGGGTCCTTGAGTCTCTTTTCCGTTCTGTTTTTCTATGTTGTTCAATTGAGACCATTTCTGTTGTTCAGGCTTCAAAGTCGCAGAATCTTCTCTTCTCTACATTCTACTCAACTCATTCTGAGTTTTTAATTTCTGTTATATTTTTCAGTTCTAATTTTTTTTTTTTTTTGAAACAGGGTCTCACTCTTGCCCAAGCTGGAGTGCAGTGACAAGATCTCAGCTCACTGCAAACTCTGCCTTCTAGGTTCAAACAATTCTTGTGCGTCAGCCACTCAAATAGCTGGGATTAGAGGCATGCACCACCACACCTAGCAAACTTTTTTACTTTCAGTAGAGACAGGGTTTCACCATTTTGGCCAGACTGGTTTTGAACTCCTGGCCTCAATCTGCCTGCTTTGGCCTCCCAACATGCTGGGATTACAGGCGTGAGCCACTATTCCCAGCCTGAAATTTTCATTTGGTTCTTTTTTATGCCTTCTGTTTCCTTGCTGAGACTATTTCTTTCATTTGTCTCAAGTGTGCTAATAATTGCTTATGAGGCGTTTTTATAATAACTACTTTAAAAATCCTTGTCAGGCATTTCTAACATTTTTGTCATCTCAATGTTAGTGTCCGTTGATTGTCTTTTCTCATTAAACTTGAGATTTTTCTGGTTCTTATTAGAAAGTACTATTTAAACTGGGCATTTTGGTTACTATATCATGAGATGCTAGATCTTATTTAAATCTTTTGTTATAGTAGGTGTCTTCTAACAATGTTTTGCCAGGGCGTGAGGTGCCCTACCACATTGTTGCCAGTTGATATTGGGAGTTCAGTCTCCTCATTAAGCCTCTACTGGTATTGCCTTGGCTGGATAGGGGGACAGAGGCTCAAGATGACCTGTTTACTTCTCCACAGATGTCCTCCACTGACACCACAGGGGGTGACTCACTAGTTATTGAATGGTGGTATAGTTCCAGTAGGAAGGGAAGGGGTTTTTCTGTAATTGGTGGTTGTGGGTGGATGTATAGTTTCCCTGCATGGTCTTTATTGACACTATTGGGTGAGAGGGAGGACCTTGTTAAATCAGACTTCTCTGACCCCATCCTGGCAGTGCCTTGTTATAACTTGGTTATGGTAGAAGGATGAGGGTTCAGCTGCATTTTTAAAAATATATATGTATATCTTTTATTGCACTTTAGGTTCTGGGGTATATG